>JBBPNY010000419.1:0-19132 GCA_038091165.1 Rubroboletus pulcherrimus
GCCGGGTAAGCGGAGCTATGAATGGTCACAGCGTCGGACAGAGAACCTTGAACTGAGATGATGGACGACCAACTTGGTTGATTTTCCTCTGCTTTATGAGCAGTCAATCGGTCGGGCGATCAAAGCTGTACCCCGTGTCGACATGGTTGACTCAAGTCGACTCAAGTCCTGGCTTCACCACACCGAGGACCAGACTTGAAGTTCTCGAGGTTCTTGAAAGCGGGGTAGCCAAGTTGATATTCGAGCAAGCTTGGCCATGGGTACGGGTATTAGAATTCATATACACGCTGTGAGATGTGTACACGAACACTAAGAACTGCGTAATAAATGTCTAAACTCATCAATCAACGTGGCGTGCATGGGTCAATGCGTTCCATCGTCGCTGACTGGGCTCCGGCATAGCATCCATGCGGGTAGGCTGAGCTTGCACCCGATCGCAATGGTAGCGTCACCTGCTTCTTGCTGATGTATTCCATCGTGAGTCGAACGATCAAAGTTAGAAGAGTGAACGCGCACCATGACATGGACCCCCGTTGGCACGGCCGGGTGCTGAGATGCATCATTCGCTTGTTGCCCCTAATAAAAGAGTGAGTTGTCACGACGCGATCTATCGACGCGAGAAATACATACAGGGCCGGCTGTCGTCGCATTCGCATGATCCTGTCTGCTAGTGGAGGCGTCCTTGTTCGAGTGGCCCACTTCAGCAGACTTGGTCTCCGTTTTAGACTGATCCGGGATAAACATCAGTGCCAGCACACAAGCTGAAACAAACAATCAACGAACCTGTTTTACCGGTTCCGGTTCCGGTTCCACGAGGTCTGGGTTTATGGGCATTGCGACCGATCGCTGAGATGGTTCGTTAGACAGTGCACACTGTTGATCGAAGAAGAGGGCACTCACCAGCTTGCGTTTGGCTGCAGCCATTCTGGAAGGTCCCACGTGTGCAGTATTCTCCCTGGCCTGTGACCTGGAACGAAATCGGGGATTCTCAGGTTGACTGGGTTCTCTGGAAAGGCAATCTGGTTGATGTGGGCCCCGAGTCTTGTCACCCCTCTTGATCACCGCCTGCAGCCACTTTTTAACCATGAGAATGCCCCCGGACGACACGGCGGTACCATGATGCTCCTCTGGATCAGGTACTACGGGAGGGGAGGACATCTGCACGGCCTCTGGCGGCATTACCTCTCCCTCTCGATGATGGGCAGAGGACGCCGGGGACGGAGGCTGCAGCGACGTCAACACAAAAACGGGAGTACGGTGAAATCAGGACATACCTCATCAAAGTCAAACAGAGGTTCAGGTACACTTACTGGCACCTCGACCTTGTGTAGTCATGAAAACCAGCGTCGAAAAAGAAAAGGGTCAAAGTCCTACCTCGCCGTGGTTCTCCGACTCGGGCGGACTTGGCGTCGTCGGTCGTTCCTTGTGTGGGAATGCAGGAGTCAGTGCGATTCTCTCGTTGACACGGTAACAGGCTCCTACCGGATTCCCGTCTTGTTGTTGCTGTGGCCTATCTTCAGGTGTTTTCAAGTCGGTTTCTTCTTGAGTGGGTGCCTAAAACAGGGGAACGACGATGTGTACCTTGTCCAAGGTGCCAACATCATAAATGCACAAATACTGACATGGAAAGGACCACACGAGTCCGGAAGGATACCACCGAGATTGCGAATCATGATTTTTCCACCATATCCTCCCGTGGCAAGATAGTTGCAATCTGAGGAGAGAGCAATCGACCGTATTTTTTCTCCGTCCTCAATGGCTGGGCCAATCTGAGCAAGTGTTGAACTGTCCCAGAACAAGATTGAGCTTCGTGCGAAGGAAGCAAGGAACTTCCCATTGGCAGCTAGAGCGATGCACGGTCGGATGTCTGAGTCGCTGTCAGTGTACGAATTTTGAACCTGCGATTCGGCCAGTAGGGACCCGGTAGACACCTCGAAGGCCTTGATTTCATAACGGAGGCATGCAACAAAAATTTGTTGCCCGTTGTTGGACCATGCAAGGGGGGTGATTGCGTTCCCAAAGGAATTCACGTTAGCTGCCCTGATGTCGATGAGTTGGTCACCACTGTGACTGTTGAAGATGCGAACGGAGCCCTGACAGGCAGTGGCGATACGTTCGCCGTCGGGGGAAAATTTAACTCCTCGGATGAAACTGTCATGTTTGAGTAGGCCAACCAATCTCTTGCCAGTGACGATGTTCCAGATGTTCACTTTATTATTGCCACTGTCTTCAGTGGCAAACCGGGTGGCGTCAGGCGAGATGTCCACTACACCCACGAAACTTGTGCTCTCCACTTGGATGGCCTTTTCCTGTATTTTTGCGTCCCATACGCTTGCCCCCCGACCAGTCGCACACACCACCCACTTGTGATCTTTCGACACAGAAATGGCTGTCAAGCTCATGCCCACTTGCTTTCCCACTTCTTGACCGTCCGCGACATGCCACCGTCGAATCCCGTCATCACCCCCGCTGAATAAATGCAGTCCATCAGGGTGGAAAGCAACTGCCCACACTATATCAGAGTGACCAGTGTCGAGCACAATTGTATGTTCTTACTGACTTGTCAGCAGTGTATAATCATTCATGAGGACTGCTACGTACTGTTCTTCGTTGATGACATCCTCCCAAATGGTGCGCGCCGTAGGTTTCTCAGTGTCGAGAAGCAAAATGTTGCAGTCAAGTCGTGGTACCGAGAGAGCCGGGCTCCATAAGCACGTTTCTCCCTTCTCAGTCAGTCGGACGCCTCGTGGCATTGGCGCTCATTCTTATTCGGCTCCCAACTAGGCGACCTCGTTGTGATGGCCAGGCAATCAGTAGACGTTGGTGTCGTTCTAAGCGGTCTCACTGTGGAACTTGCGATTGTATGTCGTATCTCCTCGGTCGACTATATCTCGACTGCGCACGGAGCATACAGACAGGAACTTCATGAAGCCCTCAAGTGCGTCCGCAATCTGTCCCTTGCGTTCGTCAACGTGGCGTTGGAGAGAACATCAAGTACGTCCATGTCTAACTGCAGACTCGAAGCTTGTGGACTGATATCGGCAAAGATGGCGGCGGGTGCTTGGATGCACCGCAGTGTGGATCTTGTGTCCGGCAAGTCTCCCCCAACTTCACTCTCGAGCCTCGATCTGAATTGTGGTGTCCAGCTCGTACCCGCCCGGGCGTCCATGGTTTCAAATGCGCACCCTGCCTTGTTCACGAGGCCAATACGCCGGAAACTCTGCCCATGGCCTGTTTCCCTGGCAGGGAATGTAGATTGCCGTGAAGATATGGGCTTCCCCTTGGACATTCCACAAATTCGGTCGACACCTGAATGTCATCAGTATCGGTGGCCAATGGCGTCATTCTTCGCAAACCCTCGTTCTCATCTTCTAATACCCGTCATTTCTGTCGGCACCTCGTCGAGTTCTGGCTGGGGCACGGTCCGCCCTGCCTGGTCATCTGCAGGCAACGCGTCTTCCATCTGTTTGTGCCACCTTCTGCTTCGTATCTCGAGGTGTCCCTGACTGCTCTGCCTCGGCCCTAGCAGCAATGTCGGCAAGCTCTTTACCTCTCATCCACGAGTTCCCGATGCGAAGCGTCGTACCTTTGTCACTGACGGGGACATGGAAGATAGCCCAGCCATCTCCGCGAACAAGTTGAGCATCATCGTCTAGGACGGGCTTGAATACAGTCGTCTGATGTAACGAATTCTCGTTCACGGTTCCCCCTGTTGATGTCAGACCACAATATGGTAACGGTGGGAACATAACGACTTTCGTTTCCACCTCGCTCACGGGGAATACGGGGATCGGGCAGGGACATGCCACCCATCCCCACGTTGGACATGCAGTGCATATCAACAACGTTCAAGAGTTTGGCACCTTGCTTATGCCTACGAGTCGGGTCGGTCGGCATCGGTGCGGATTGGACAAGCCTCCATGTTGATGAGATACGTCGAAATGGTTGTAATAATATCTGTATCGGTGCATATCGTGTCGTCTAACCCAGGAGTGTCAATCAGGCTCACCCTCACCCTCTGGTCGTCGAGGGCAAACGGTCTCGCCTCCAGCACCCCGGATGTGTAACCCCTCAATCCGTCACTGACAGCCAGAGCCGACCCGTTGATGTCGTCGATCTCACCGAAACCGATACCAGGTTCTTGAGAGCGAGTCATCAAGTCTCTGTGACTGCTGATCGGGGTAGAATTCGAGCACGCGCAGTCACGAATACAGGTATCAGAAATGATTATTTATGCCGCGAGACGTGACGCGAACACGGAGAGTGGATCAGTAAATATCAAAACGTATGAACCATCTTTGCTGACCGGGCACCGGCACAACATCCATGCGGGCGAGCTGAACTCGAGCGCGACCGAAATGGTAGCGTTCCTTGCTTCTTGCTGATGAATTCCACCGTGAGTGTAACAATCAAGTGTAAAGTGTAAACGCCCACCATGACATGGACCCCCGTTGGCCGAGGGCTGAGGTGTATCGTTCGCTTGTTGCACCTAATAACAAGTGAGCAGTAACGACCTGGATCATCACCACAAGAAAGACATACAGGGCACACGATGTCCGCGAGTGGAGCGGCCTTGTTTGAATGGCTCGCTTCAACAGTTTAATTTACCCTTCGTTTTAGGCTGTGACACAGGATAAACAAATGGCAATGAACCTGTACTACGGGTTTTGCCACCGTTCGCTGAGATGGTTCGTCAGACACACCGAACACCGTTTGTCTACAAGAGAAGCGAACACTGACCCGCGCACGTTGACATGCAGCCATCCATGAGATCTCTCGTTTGCAGCATTCCCCTCCGCGGACGAATTGGAGCGAGATCGAGGATTGGCATGTCGATCGGGCTCTCTGGAAATTCCTCTTAATCACCGTCTACAGCCACTTTTTAACCAGTGGGATACCCCCGGATGACGCGGTGGTATCATGGTGTTCCTCTGGATCTTCGGGAGAGGAAGACATGGGCAGGGCCTCTGGTGACGGTGATATGGCCTGGGACGAGCCTCGCGGCATTACCTCACCCCCAAGAGGATGGGCGGATGATGTTGGGGACGGAGGCTCCAGCAACGCCAACACGAAAGCGAGAGCACAGTGAAATAAGCACAGACCCCATCAAAGTCAAAGAGGTGCAGTAGTCGGCGCCTCGACCTTTTGCGGTCATGAGAACCAGTGTTGATAGGAAAAGGGTCAAAGTCCTACCTCGAGCAGATCATCACTAACCTCGCTGTGATTCTCCAACGCGGGCGGACTTGGCGTCTTTATCCTTGAGCCTCAGCCAAGCGAGATGGGGAGCAGAAAGGCTCCTGTTCCGCAATCTCTCTGCTGGCGGTTCGAGTATTGAGCCAGATATCGGTGCAGAGGGGTAAGATGCTCATTTTCTGTCCCGAGAACCTCTCCCTCCAGCTGTACCTCCAAACTCTGATTATCAGCCGTGTCCTGTCCTACACCACCTACACTTGAAGGGGTTGAGTGAGAGCGGCTGAGCGATGGCACCACATCCTGACTGTGCAATCTCCCGGCATGCATGTGGTGAACGAGATGCTCTATATTTCCTACGCTGAAACGAGTCTCTCAGATAATCGGTGGATCACCAACAAAGAACCGCCCTACCTGTTCTTCCATAGCAGCTGTGCCCTTTTCCACGCCCCGTGCGGTGCGGATGAATGACAGCGCTTTGGTCTGGAATTTCCCTTGCCGATACCCGATCTAATAACTCGAGCATCTTGTCGAGCTCGGGATCAGCAACGTCTGCGAGCGTACGCGCTTTACCCTTTACCTCCTTTTTCTTTCTTCATTCGCACGATCTTCACTCTCCGGTGTTCTACGCGCTAATTTGCTAGTTGGGGCGCAACAATATACAGCCCCCCGATGGCGTGGGTGACCGTGTCGAGATCAAGAGAATTGAAAGACATAGAATGGTGGCGTTCCGTCGTCATTTCAGTGTCTGCTGGAGAGACCGAGGTTGGCCCGCGGGACGAGACCCTCTCCGGAGGGCATTGTTCAGCCAAACGCATTTGTTCAGTCAGTTTTTCCTCGGAAGACACGTAGAGATGCCCCTCCGCGACGTATGAAGGCAGGAAATCCGAGTCCGAGTCGGTGTGGGTCGAAAAACCTTCTCTGGCCTGGTTGACTCTGGTGCGTTGCAAGCACCGGAGAACGTCACCACCAGTAATTCTGGTAAGAACGGTCGAGTGGGATAAGGCACTCGAAATCGAGCTAGGGCACCACCCGCAATGTCGGAGCCTGATCGCAGACAGTTGCCCTTTGTCACTTAAATCTCTGTTGACATGAGAACGCCCGAAGCGACGCTGTGGTGGTCAAGGGTACATACAGCATGCAACATGGACAGCGTTTCGTTGTGAACCCCGCGAGATGACAGACCTCACTAATAAGAGAAATTTGACGAAAGTAAAAACAGGGGCATTCGCTGGTGGTCAAAGTTACATACAGCATACAACATTGACAACATTTCATTCTGATCATCTGAACCATATATTAACGGTGGATCATCATCAGCGACGTTGCTCGACGGGTTATTCACCGTCGGCATCGCGGATCCTGGCGAGCAACAGCACTCGGTTGAGTTAGTATGGTTGTTGCTGAGGTTGATTTTGCAGACCCGATGATCCGGCCGACACTGACTGTTGCTTTCGTTGCTGCACGAACGCATTGACAAAAACACCTCGTACAGGCAGGACCGTCGTCTCAGAATGCCCCGCTCTATTTTTTAAAATCTCCTTGCCGTCTTGCCAGTGGGGACAGTACTGGTAGGTCCCTGCCAAAAATGCTCCGAGGGAACCCAGCAGCTTAAATTTGAAACGGCTGGTCCGAGCCCAAGTCGCAGTTGATCTATCCACGCTCTTCTTCGCTTACAAACGCCAAACGCCAAAAAGCCCAGTTGTGCAACTCACGCTTGTCGACGTTGGAAACGAGCGAGGATGACCCGAGCCGCAGTGCAGACACCGGCAGGTTCGGAGTGATTCACATGGTACGGTCGCCTTCGAGTCGGCCGTACTGACTATCCAGTTGCTTGGCGAAAAATAGTACTCATTGTCCAAAGTTCGCGAACAGGTCAAGATACAAAAAGAGAAACGGTGACGATGCAAGTCAGCTACTTTGATCGTCAAAAAGCTCTGCGAAACTGGCGGCTACCAGCGACCACTCTTTCTGGCGTGGTCGTCGGGGGTTATTCCATTTTAGGATCTTGCTCTGACGTGCACGTAGTGCACTGGGCTGAACTCGTGAACTGAAAAACTGAGCGCGCCCTGGGCCAGGTTGGCAAGTTGCCACGTTGCTTTGCGTCACCTCTTCCAGCAACTGCGACCGTCTCTGCGATCTGCGCGTATGACCTTGGGTTACTGCACGACTCATGACATGGCACCCTCTGGCAAGCCCTCATATACGGAAACCAAGGACGCTGACGTCTCCTCTTGACTGTTACGGTGCCCCTTTCAACCGGATCTACCTGTCTCATCATCGTAGCGCTGGCAAGGTCACTTCATCGGTAACCACCCGACAAAAAAATGGCCGTCTAGTGAACCTGTTGTGGGGTTGGGGGATGCGGATGTTTTTCTGCCCTCGTGTATAAAGAGCACACGATGGGTGCCCGAGGAAGAGCAACCGCTAGTCGCTTTTGGTGCCCTCGATGGCGACGTCATTGCTCCCCTTGACCGCGCTCGCGCTTCCTTTTGTTGTGAATGCACTGGGAGCAACTTACACCCTCAACTCCAGCCTCACCGGGCAAGCTTTCGTCGATGCATTCGACTGGCAAACTATTTCCGACCCCACCCATGGAGACGTGTGCGTACATCCTAACGTATGGTCGAAAGACGGTGAGATGCGCATCTGACAGACATTCCGATTTTTAGGAACTATGTCAATCAAACCACGGCTCAAGCGGACGGCTTGTACTCGATCACTAATGATAGCGTGATCTTGCGTGCAGACGATACCACTGTTCTCACTGGGTCCGGTCCGGGACGAAACTCTTTCAACTTGAAATCTCTGGATCAGTACACGACGCACGTTGCGATGTAAGTAGAGCGACGGTAGTTCAGTTTCCTTGCTAACATCGCTTTAGCTTTGATATCATCCATATGCCCGAAGGCTGTGGGACTTGGCCTGCAGTCTGTGAGTCTCCTGCATCACGATACAAGGGTTGAACGTGCTCAACTTTCTTTCAGGGTTCGTGTTTCTTCTTTCAATGATAATCGCTGTTAAGTAACACGGCCACATCGTGTCTTCGGCTACAGGGTGTGTCGATCCCCTGACTAGTCCTGTTCTGTATGCTGATTCCCGTTCCAGGAAGTCGGTGAGGATTGGCCAAATCAGGTTTAGTCTGAACGAATACCCACCATGAACACCTCTAATGACGGCTCTACAGGGCGAAGTAGATATTGTCGAAGGTGTCAATGACGAGTCACCCAATACGTCGACTCTACATACAAGCCCAAGTGAGTGAGCTGATGGCATCGCATGCATTTCCTCACCCTGCCCAGATTGCAGTTTGCCAACCACGCGAACGATGACGGGGTACGTGGCTGATGATAGTGTGTGTGATACGTCTCCGATTGACATGCATCATGTTTTAGGAAGAGCCTGGGGACGAACTGCGATGTCTACGAGACGAACTATGGTGGATGTGGTGTTGCCGTCGCCGACGACAACAGCTTCGGTCCGAACTTCAATAAGAACGGTGGCGGCTGGTGAGTTTCCCTATTATGTTCTTTCGAGAAGTGTTGATGGAACGAACGGATCCGGCCAGGTACGCGATGGAGCGGAGTGCAACTTACATCTCGATCTGGTTCTGGGAACGCAACGACTCAAGTGTTCCCGGGGAAGTTTTCAGCCCCGGGAAGACCGTGAACACCAGCGATTGGGTAACTGATCCGCGCGGATTCCTTGTAGGACGGTCGCTCATACGTTAGTAGGGTGAACCCGCGGCATATTTTCCGAACACGGACTGTGATTTCTCGACGCATTTCGGACCTCACAACATTGTCATCGATCTGACCTTTTGTACGTGATTATCCTCGTCTGTGCACAGAGGCACTCAACTGGTGTGCAAAAGGTGGCGATTGGGCTGGTAACGTCTATGCGGCATCTGGATGCCCCTTGACCTGTAACGGTGAGCGCCACAAAGTGGATCCTTATTTTAGATGGTACAAGAGACTCATTGCAATCGTTTGGCGAACGCCACAGAGTTTGTGAATGCGAACCCTTCGAACTATACGCGTGCGTACTTTGAATTCAAGGCGCTGAACATCTACGAGTGATTTGTTGGATGAGTCTGGGATGCTTCAGTATGGATGTACTACTTGTTACCATGCGATGTAATTATTATGAGCGTTAGGTTTACCTGCGTACCTTCACTTGCATGTCAGATCATCGAGAGCACTGAATTGCGAATCTCAAAGCATGTTTGTACGGAATGCCCAAAGACCTATTTTCGCCTACCGGAGCACGCCATCTGATGTGACAACCTCGGATAGCGAGCAAAGAGGATCTAGCAAACTAGAGAACAAGTGTTTCTTTAAAAACTCGTGATGCCGACGAAGGAGAAGAACCCGACTACGAGGGAATCCTGCAATAATGAAACAAAGAAGAACGTCGTCAAAAGGTAGCTTGCTTGCGTCGGGACCGGGACGGGGACAACATTGTGGGTGTGCTGAGTCAGCGAGATTATCGGCAAAGTCCGAAGTAAAATTCAAAGAGCCCTTGTTTAGTTTTACAGTTTTTCGTCGACCCCGTCTTTTCGCAGCTGCTGCAAAGGCTTAATAATTGGCCTCTGTCCGTTGTAATCTGTAGACTTCCTCACGCACGCAAACGCACGTCCATTTATTCCCCTTTTTCATTGGTATGCATTCAAACATGTTTTTTTGTACCTCTCCTTCTGACCCCCGTTCGCCCGACCTGCGAACCCTTAGCATGTCTCTCGTCATGTCTACTGCACCCACAATTCATCAGAATGTCGTTCCTTCCGAGGTTGGATGGCAGTTCGTTCCTCAATATTACACGTATGTCAACAAACAGCCCAATCGTTTGCATTGCTTCTACACCAAAACCTCCACCTTCATTCATGGCACAGAGGGAGAGGACGTCAAGCCCTGTTTCGGCCAGCAGGTATTTTTTTTCATCATCTTCTCACCATTTTTCTTTTGCTCACAGGTCACTTGTGCTCAGGAAATCCACAACAAGATCACCTCCATCGGTTTTCAGGACTGCAAGGTCTTCATTCACTCCGTAGACGCGCAGTCCTCTGCCAACGGTGGTATCATCATTCAGGTCATCGGCGAGATGTCCAATCATGGTGATCCTTGGAGAAAGTTTGTCCAGACTTTCTTCCTTGCAGAACAGCCAAATGGCTACTTTGTTCTCAACGACATCTTCCGGTTCCTCAAGGAAGATACCGTTGAGGATGATGTCAGCGAAGCCGAACCCGTTGCCGCCGTCCCTGCCTCCTCGGAACTCGCCCCTGTCGAGGAGCCAGCGCCTGAACCTGCCGCTGACGCTGAGCCTGAGCCTGAGCCGCCCCGTGAGCCTACTCCTCCCCCGGCCCCAGTTCCGGAGGAGGAACCCACGACTGTTCAGCCTGATCCTCCCACCCCTCCTCCGGCTCCCGAGACCAATCTTGCAGAGCCAAATGGTTACCACGACGAGGAACCTGAACCCGAGCCCACACCTGAATCCGCTGCCCCTTCGAAGCCCGAGTCTGTTCACGAAGCTTCACCCGAGCCCGAGCCCGAGCCGGCACCGGCACCGCAACCTGAAGCTCCTCCCGCTGCTCCTCCTACGCCGCCACCTGCACCTGTGCAACAAACGTCTGCTCCTACGCCTGCACCTGCAAAGTCAGTCCCAAAGAGCTGGGCGAGCCTTGCTGCTACGGACTCGAAACGATGGGGATCACAGGTTGCCACGGAGTCCAAGGGTTTGACTGAGGTACCCGCTGGTTCAAATGGCCCTGCACCGACTAGCGGTACGCAGTCTCCAGCACCACATGGACCTCCACATCGTGGTGGGCCACCATACGGGTCGCGCGAACACCCCTCTATCGCCGCTGTGCTGGCCTTGACCACTTCACAATGCTTCGTCAAGGTATTTATCTATAGTAATTCATTACGAGCTGCGACTGACCGATCGTGGTTTTTTCAGGGTGTTATCGAGTCGGTCAGCCAAGTTCAGCTTAGTCAGGCCCTTGGCCAACGGTTTGGCCCGGTAAAGGACGTCGAGATTGTACGGTCAAAGGCGTGCGCTTTCCTCGAGTTCTTGTCCCTTGATGCTGCCAAGAAGGCAATCATCACGTCTCTGCCTCAGAACCAGGGTGGCGAGGGTGGCGTGCGGATCGATGTCGGAGGTGAGGCTGGTCAGGTGCGTATTTTTGTCGAGACTCGCAAGGAGCGCGGCGAGAGGCCGCAAAGCCGACCTCGGGGTGGTGCTCCTCCCAACGGCGAAGCTCGTGGTGGGTTCCGAGGCGGTCGTGGTGGACCTGGGCGGGGTCGCGGTGGTCCACCTAGTGGCAAGTAGACACTCTTCTCTGGTCGACCATGGACGTGATTTGGTACGTGATGGAGGGAAGAAGCGAAGGGAGGGGAGGGGGGCAGAACATATGCCAGGGTACATGCCTCCATGCGTCGTTTACTTCCCTATGTTACCTTGTTTTGTCTTTGTGTCAATTCCTCTTTTTTTTTCCCTCGTCTTCCGCTCTATGTTGTACATCTCTGCCCCCCTCGTCTTTCCCTTGGGTTGCATTCGATGTGGCATGCATGTTTTGTTTTTCATTTTTTGGACGCTCCTGTTGCGTGAGGAGTCGATTAGAATACAAAAACAAAAATAAAACAAAAGCCCATCATCTTGCTTTTGAAGCTAGCTTTCCTGAGCTGTCGTTGTCGATCATAGGGGTTTTGCAAGCTCACTCTGACCACGACGAGCTGGTTTTAGTGAGTGTAGTATGATAGACTTTAGCTGGGAATGGCGATCCTAATCAGACGTGCTGTACCGTAACCATACTACGGCAAGAGGGCAGGACCGCCACGAGCTGTTCCGTGTTTGACCTCAGGTTTGCAAGTTGCTACCATCACGACAAAAAGGATGGGAAAACGCCAAGTCAGAGATGGATTTGTTCTTCTCTCTCCCGATCAGAATGATTAGGATAGGGTATAAAGGGAGTCTGCCGTTTGATAGGCTTCTTCCTCCCCCACATGTCCAGCCCTGACTCTGCTGATCACCAGTGCAAGGGTTCGAATCGATACCGAGCGCGGCTATACATCCGTCTATCCCACGACCTGTAGCCTGTTGTTTAACCATGGAAACGGTGGGATTTTGCACGACGTTACCATGGCGAAGCGTTAGACTGCTGCGGTCAATCCCAGGTGGGGTAGAAACCCCGAAAAATCCAACTGGTCAGCAAGGTGGAACACACGTATACGGGGTGATCCGGGACCAAGGGATGGTAACACTCTAGTGGGGTCTCGAGGTATATACACTTCGAAGGGGGGTTACAGAGGCAGGATATGAGCCGAATGGTCCTGGTCCGATAGCACCACAATCGTGAACGTTTAGGGGCATTTCGGAAGAAAAAAGACAAAAGAAGTCCCAATTCCTGTGAAAAGAAAACCAGCTCTATACGAAAATGCGCTGTGGATACGCGAAAATTGGCTGCGGTTGATGGGGCCCTTTCATCCCAAAAAAGGCAAGCGCTAGAAAGGATCAGCTTTTCCCTTGTTCCAGGACAACAAAAGGTGCTAGTACGTTAAAGCGGCCCTTGTTCTCTCCTCGACGTCTCCCCTTCTCACCACGATCCAAAGGTTCAAGACATGCCAGAGAATCAAAAGCAGGCTGCTGCTGATGTATCGCAGTCCAAGTCAAAGCACAGTCATGCGGGATCCCAGGCTCAGCCTGCGCCGCGCAAAGTACGCTTCAACGTCGGTGAGTGGCTATCCATCCGTGTCTATGTCTTTTTTTCCTTGTTTTCGGTACGGAAGAGGATGTGACATTCCGAAATCTCATCAGGTACACAATATCAAGTCCTCGATGTCGTCGGTGAAGGTGCCTACGGCATCGTTTGCTCCGCGGTACACCGTCCCAGCGGACGTAAAGTCGCCATCAAGAAGATCACGCCCTTCGATCACTCCATGTTCTGTCTTCGAACCCTGCGCGAACTGAAGCTCCTCAAATTTCTGAGCGAGGCGGGCGTGAGCGAGAACGTGTGTATATCATCCCACATGGGATCCGGGCAACTCGGGGTTGACTGATCTGTTGGACCGTCCCGTAGATCATTTCGATCCTCGATATCATCAAGCCCCCGTCGCTCGATGCGTTCAAGGAAGTCTATCGTACGTCATATATCATACCCACCTCGGGGTGTGGTGCGCATCCACAGATGTGACTGATGTGCCGCTGTGTATGGACGTTTGACAGTGATCCAAGAACTAATGGAAACGGACATGCATCGCGTTATTCGGACGCAAGATCTCTCTGACGACCATGCGCAGTATTTCATCTATCAAACCCTTCGTGCACTCAAAGCACTCCATTCGGCCGATGTCATCCATCGCGATCTCAAACCATCGAATCTACTCTTGAACGCCAATTGTGATCTCAAAGTCTGTGATTTTGGTCTCGCACGATCCGTGAAGACGGCCGAGCCGTCAGGCACCGAAACGGGATTTATGACGGAATACGTCGCTACACGGTGGTACCGTGCACCAGAGATCATGCTCACGTTCAAGCAATATACCAAGGCGATCGACGTTTGGTCCGTGGGATGTATATTGGCGGAAATGTTGTCCGGAAAACCGCTTTTCCCCGGACGGGATTACCATCACCAGTTGACGCTCATATTGGACGTGCTCGGGACGCCCACGTTGGACGAGTTTTATGCAATTACAACGCGTCGATCACGTGATTATATCCGAGCGCTGCCGTTCCGGAAACGCCGGCCATTTGCACAGCTGTTCCCGAATGCGAACCCGCTGGCGGTCGACTTTTTGACAAAGACTTTGGTAGGTTTCTTTTCTTGCTGGATGGTAGGGGCCGAGAGGCTGATTTCGTTTGTCCTGTAGACATTTGATCCAAAGAAACGGGTAACTGTCGAGGACGCACTGGCTCACCCGTACCTCGAGGCATATGTACGTCTTAGTTCTTGTTTCGGTAAGTTTGGTTGCTCATGTCGTCATCTAGCATGATCCCGACGACGAACCCGTCGCTCCCCCTCTCGACCCCGAGTTCTTCGAGTTTGATCGTAAGTACCTACCTTTGCACATGCAAACCTCATTGTCATTTCGCGTGTCAGTGCACAAAGATGACATCAGCCGTGAGCAACTCAAGGAACTGTTGTACGAAGAAATCAAGTCCTTCCGCCCCGCCCCCATCACCTAAATGGTTTGATGTTGTAATCGAAAGCGCACCACCTGTGGACCTGTATGATCTTGCACACTACTATCGGATGTATCGCAGAACGACGCGTGTATTGCCCTGTCTTAATTTTTAGTACTGACCGCAGCAGGTGCGGTCGTTGCTTCCGAAGATGTTTTGTTGCCCGTTGTCGCTTTCACGCTGTCTTAATTTGATGCTGATTTTTCTTGAAACGCTCGGATCATGGGAACAACCTCTTCTTTTTTTTTTTCTGATCGTTTTCTCTCATGGCAATCTGTTTCAATCTGTGATATGTGAAACCATACAACTCGTTAGACATCCCAACACCTATACCAGTATCCAAGGATATAAGGAACGAGGGTAGTTAGCATGCCTGTTCCCTGTCGACAAGTCCCTCTTTCTTGGAGCACCCACAACACTGGGTAGAAGAGGAACAGGGAGTCTGTTTTCGTTCTGATTCCTTGGGTTTCTCCGCTTCCGCTGACGGTGTCGTACAACTGGACCCTGCCTTGTCTTTGGGGTGACAACTCGCACAACACCCACCATTGAAATCCTTGTTCCTCGCCCACCGGATCATCTTGACCCCCTCCCAAGCAAACAACAACCCAATCACGATCGCCGTCGCCGAATCGACCCACCATCCACCCTTGCGCACCCGATAAATCAACGACCCGACGAGCAAGACGAGGGAGAGCTGCGTGCAGGAAAGCGAGCAGAGGGCTTCGCCGTAAAGGGTGCTCGAGTCGAGGGCGCGAGCGAGGTAGCGTTTGGCGAGGTAGAGGACGATCATGAAGCCTGTGGCGGTGGCTGCGATGATGAGGGCGGGGAGGGCTGTGGAGGGGGCGTCGTGGGCTGCGAGGGCGGTCGCGGAGGTGGCGATGGCTGCGAGGGCGAGGGCGACGAGAAGAACGCCGATGGTGATCGTTGCGATGCGTTCGATTCTGTGTGTGGAGAATGGGCAAGCGGGGTCAGTCGTTTGGGGGGGGCTGGACGAAATGGAGTCGGAGGGAAAGGCTGACCGGATGATTTGCGGGGACGTCTTGCTTGGTGTGTCGGTGTCTGATTCGTTTTCGTTGCCTGGCTTGGTGACGCCGAGGAAGCGCCAGGTGACGAGGAGGGCTGAGATGACCTCGACGGCGGACTGAAGGCCGTAAAAGATGAGTGCGCGCGAGGACGATTCGGCGCCGAAGATGATGGACACGACGCCCTCGGCGGTGTTATAGAACACACTGAAGATGCTGATCGCGATGGCGTACTGCTGCAAGCGGCGGCGGGATGGCATCGTCGATGAGGCCCGAGGACGTGGTGGTCGTCGACGATAAGAGTTGGTCTGGGTCGCAGACTAGATAAGAGTGGGCGTCAGAGACTCGAGCGCGAGGCATTCATGCGATCAAAATCGGACCTGAGGCGACGGGCCGATACGACCGACGACGACGAGAAGGACCCGAACCTTTGGTTTACTCGGCTGCCCAAGCTCGCCTTGTCAACGTTGTCAACGTTGGGCGTATGATGTATGTACGCTGACTCGGTAACCGGTCACTGATACGAGCAAAGTTAGCGCATGAATCCAATGGGTGAGTCCTGGCGACAAACTGTCGCGAGTACTCCATGTACATACAGTTGATGGCGCTCCGGATCCCGCCTTGTTGACCTGGACAGGTCGATATCGATGAGAGATGATTTGGTGAAATTCACACCTGATGACCATCCGGATAAGCCTTTACGACTAAACAACCTCGGCAATTCACTGTTGACTCGGTATGAACGCTTTGGAGATAAGTTGTCGACCTGGAGGGGTCGATTTCGATGCTCGAGGGTGCAGTGCAATTCACACCTGATGGCCATCCAAGCAAGCTTGTATGGCTCAACAATCTCGCACACTCGTTGTCAGAGCGCCACAAGCGCTTTGGGGACCGTGTCGATCCGGGGAGGTCGATTTCGATGGCAGAGAACGTGGTGAAATCCACACCTGATGACCATCCACAGAAACCTTCATATCTGGTCTTCCTCGCTCTTTCACTGTTGCGCCGCTTCCTCCAACACGCCTGCGACCTTGCAAGTTCTGACGTTCATCAAGCCACCTTACATGTCTCCCACGCAGCTCGCTCCCCATCTCTCGATCGTTTTCGAGCATCCCAACACTGAACAGTGTCTTTGTCTTCTCCAGCGTGACTCCCAGGCTGTTCTAGATGCGTGCGCGGTCGCTGTTGATCTTCTTCCGCAATTAGCATGGATAGGCTCGTCTCTTCACGATCGTTACCATCAACTTCTCCAGGCTGCGGATGAAGTGCGCATTTCGGCAGCCACTGCTCTCAAAGCCCACAGGCCTGAACTTGCTGTCGAGTGGCTTGAGCAAGGTCGTTCCATCATGTGGAATCAGCTTTCACAACTTCGCACTCCCGTCGACGACATCCGTATCGCATATCCCGAACTTGCTGCCCAGTTTGAGCGTGTATCGCAGGAGCTTGAAGATGTCAGTTCCCGGGATAGAGCTGCAGTCAACGAGTCCACGAATCACTCGGATACGGCGGGCGGATTGTTGGAGAAGCAGGCGCGACAACACCATACACTTGCTCTCGAGCGAGAGGCTTCTTGCAGAGATATGCGCCCTACCTGGCTTTGAGCGATTTCTACTCCCGAAGACGGTCCATCAACTTTCTTCTCTGGCACATTCGGGGCCTGTCGTATTTCTCGGTGCTAGCAGAGCTAGATGTGATGCATTGGTCGTCAAGGCAAGCTCAGAACGTGACATCATGTCCCGCTTTCGAACATTAGTTACGACGATGTTACAGGCATGCAGCTACAGCTGAGCAAGTTACTGCGACTTAATGGCCGCGTCATCCTACGTGATAACTCGGACAGAGGCGCAAGACTCCGTGGCATGGGTCCTGACGACGTGTTCAGGGCTATTTTACCATGCCTCTGGGAGAAGGTCGTCAGCCCGATTCTCGATGTCCTTGCTTTCTCGGTACGTGAACCCCAAGTCAATGTCGGTTTTTACATGTTGATGGATGTATAACCACAGACGTCGGGTCCTAAACTGGCTCGCATCTTCTGGTACCCAACAGGGCCGTTTACATTTCTTCCCATCCATGCAGCAGGCATTTATGATAGCACCAATCGGGGCCCCAAACTGTCCGACTTTGTTATCTCGTCCTACATCCCTACGATGAGTGCACTCGAGCTGCCAGGAAGATGTGAAGGGAACTTCACGTAACACTCGCCTGCTAGCTGTCCGTCAACCGAGCACGGACGGGCACGTTCACCTCACCGACGTGCCGAGGGAGATGGAGGGAAGCTGACGTCTTCGTCGCCATTCGTCGACCTGCAGGAGGCCGACGGGACTGTGGAGGATGTGTTGGCGAAGATGAGGAAGACGGACTGGGTGCATTTTGCATGTCACGCCACACAGGACCGCACGAATGCGTTCGACAGCGGTCTCCTACTCGCTGACGGTAAACGTCTCAAGCTTTCCGACATCGTTCAATTGTCACGCCCTCGTGGGGGTCTCGCCTTCCTTTCTGCATGCCGACCTGCCACGGGGGACGAGCAACTGTCGGAAGAAGCTATTCATATCGCGGCGGGAATGCTTCTTGCGGGGTACAGGGGTGTCATCGCCACGATGTGGTCCATCATGGACAGCGATGCGCCAAGGGTCGCGGAGGACGTTTACAACAGGTTGTTTCGTGATGGCAAGGTTCCAGACAGCGGGCAGGCCGCTGAGGCGTTACACGACGCGATCAAACGTCTTCGCGAGTCTGGCGTATCGTTTTTATCTTGGGTCCATTTTATCCACGTTGGCTTATGAGCGCTTTGAGATCTCTTCGTGTCGTTCTGGTTTATCCCCCAAAGGTCCGTTTCGAACTCGGTCAAATTGGCCGATGCGCGAATATGCTATTGGTGGACATCGAATTGGAAAGGATGTACGACAACATGTCGCAGGTACTTACACCATACAATTGCACGAGACCCAGACTGTCATATGTACGTGCCTGCGGCACAGTAATGCAGAACGTGGCGAGACACCGGATATGAATGTGTGCCTGTGTGTCACCCATCGGAAGAATCCTGACCCCACGGGGAGAGAGAAGCGGTGTGGAGCGAATGGAGCCGAAACTGATAGGCAACGGATCCCTCCCCACTGGCAGAAAGGACCATAAGCTTTGAATTCTCTTAGAAGTACACGACACGATCACGAGGGTCAGACCGGTTAGCGCATAAGGAGGGAGGGACAGTCACGAGCCGCGATAGTGGTGCCATGTAGAATGGTACAATTGATCAGTCTTTTTCTCCGAGATATCTCGACGGAATGGACGTACAATACCCCAACCACCTCAATGATCCTGGGTAAAAGATGCCTCCAAAGAGCCTGATTCAATTGCCACTGCTTTGCTCCTTGATATAGTGGCGTGCCTTCAAGTTTACAGCATGCGCAGTTGGCTTCGCTGTACGCGCCCATTTCCTAGGTACGTTCGGAAACTAGCGTCACCTGGCGTTTGCCAATTCGCTGTGGCATCGACCTAAGGGAGTGGGTGCTTCCGGTATGAACTATAGAAGCATCAGGGGCATTGGACGACTGCTGCGCAAATGTACATCGTCATCAGATTTTCGCCTAGTCCTTCGACGGGTAGGCCATCCGGTGTAGACCCACCGTGTCGAAACCAAGACTTGTTGAAAGAGAAAAAAGTATGGGGGGCGACCTGTAGAGCGAGCGCTGGTATTGCCCGAGTCGAAAGCATGTATACTGGCCGGGACTCGGAGCGGT
>JBBPNY010000420.1:0-19071 GCA_038091165.1 Rubroboletus pulcherrimus
ATTCAGGCAGTGCTCAAAGCCAAAGGAGGATACACTAAGTACTAATATATACCAAATACCCTATTTATTTCAAAAGCTCTAAAACTGTTCCAATGGTGTCCCTGTTTTAAAATGGATATATCTCAGCAACCCCTGGGCCGAATCACATGGGTATTAGGTCAGCAGGTAGCCAGGGGTTTGTACATCACATGGTCTCACCAACACTAAGCGGCGTTCCCACGCCTACAACTTCTATTTAACATACACTCCAAAACTACAAAACATTGGAACAGTTTTTGGAGTCACTGTATATGAGAAGGATGATCAGATTTGATCCAATCTGTTTAAAATAGATTCCTGGATCCGATTGCAATCAGGTAAAGCCCATATCCAGGAGACTTTGATGGAGCTGCTTGTTCCATTGTAGAGCAGCCTGCTTCAGCCCATATATGGCTTTGCGAAGTCGACAAACTTTTCTCTCTTGTCCTTTCACTATGAATCCTTCTGGTTGTTCCATATAGATTTCTACGTCTAGCTCTCTGAACAAGAACACTGTCTTGACATCAAGTGCTTCTAATTTCCAATCGTGAAGCACAGCTAGAGTGAGCAACAGTCAAAGTGTTTCAAATCTTGCAACTGGTGAGAAGGTGTTTTCATAGTCAATTCCAAAGACCTGTGTGAATCCTGTTGTGACAAATCGTGCTTTCTTGTGACCATCTGACTTGATAGCATACTGTATATCCATCTCCCTTTGATGGTTTGGCAACCTTTAGGTAAGTCTGCTAGCTCCCATACTTTGTGATCTTGAAGTAACTTCATTTCATCCTTCATCGCTATTCTCCAAGGTTTTTGATCCTCTGGATTCAGTTTGAGGACATCCCTATACTGTTTAGGTAGGGGACCTTTGGGTGAGTCAACCGCCATAGATAAGTGGTGTCATATCAACTGGATACTATACATTTCCCCTAAATCTTTCTCAGCATTCATAGGTTGTGGTGTAAGAGCCATAGGCTCCTCCAAAATTGGATCTGTGCCCTGTCATATATCTCGTTCTATTTGAACCAGAGGTTGGTCTCCATATGCATTGTCTGGCCTGATGCCTGGAATGGGTATACATGTAGAACATTTCTGTTTGACAGGTGGTTGAAATGTCTGTCTGCGGTCAATGGTACAAAGATCTTGATGTGGTCTTGTACAGAATTCAGGGATGGTCTCATCAGGTCTCTGACAGGGAGGTAACCAACCACATGCTCCACATAGAGGTGGATATTTGAGTGGTTCTGGAGTTTCTTCAGGAGTAGAGTCAGTTATCTCTCTACATGTATGCTGGTGTTGGTCAGATAAAGTAGACTGATGACCCATTTCAGGTCCTTCTCGCTTTACAGCGGGTTTCATAGGTGAAAAGTCTGTTGGGGAAGAATGATATTGTGGCAGTGAAGGTGATCCTGATGGAGTGCCATTGTCAAAGAATAAAGATGATGGTAACTTGTCATCATCTTCTGGCAACATCCAGGGGCATATGTTATCAGACACATGTCCGATGTCTAAGGAAGGGAGCTGTTTGGGTTCATGGTGACTAAGACCTAAGGGAAGATTGATGAAAAGGTCTTGTGGTGGTTCCAGATTCTGCACTTGAGGTAAATCTTCAATATGAGAGTTGTCCAATGCTTTAGGATTTTTTTTGGCAGGAATTGGGACAAAGTTATCTTGATGAGCTTGATCTCTGGAACAGAATGGAAATACTTCTTCATCAAATATGGTGTGAGTTGATACAACAACCCAGTGTTTCTGGGAGGACCAGAAGCAATAACCTTTAGTGCTTGGTTTGTATTCAATAAAGGTCATTTCTTCGGCTATAGGTGTTATACTGGTATGTAACACCTTGTTCCTCAACCTAGAGTGAATGGATGAGCAGCAGATGCTGGGCTTGATACCGTATGCTGCATAGCAGTAGAGGCTGGGTTGGCTACCATTTGCTGCTGTGACCAGAAACTGGGCTTGATACCATTTGGTTGGACGAGGCCAGAAACCGGGCTTGATACTGTTTGGCCTTGAGTGGACTACAACTAGTCCTAGTGGCTACTCCTATCAAAGGAGCGGTGACAAGCTTTGATAGACTGATGTCTATCAAGCAAGTAGATCAAGCAGATCAGAATAATCCAGATATGGATCAGAGACAGGAAAGCCAGGGGTTTGATGAGGAAGCAAGATGCTATGTAGATTGGCATAGATCAAGGTTACTGTACAGGGAAAGAAGCAGGGCCTAGATATATAAAGAAGCACACTTATGTAAGTTAGGAGCAGTCGGAGGCACTAAGGACTCTAGCTAGAGATAGAGTCCAATGGAGAAAAAAGTTCGTGCTAATAATACCGTAATGAGTCCAATCATGAAGTAGTGATGTGATTGAATGAACTAAATAAGAGATCAGTTAGAAGGTGCAAAATGAAAAGGGAGCAATCATGATTGCTATCAATAGAGACTAAGTCTAAGATCTTTGGGGATCTCTGGGAAGATGTCACAGTCAAGGGAATCTCCAAAGGCATTGTCCAGCAGTGGGGGAAGTATAGAGTACTCAGGGAGAGGGAAGTAGAACCATCTAAGGGTTGGGTCCTCTGGTCTGGGGATAGTGGGAAAAAGGGGGAGGTGTCCAGACTGACTGTAACATTACCCTCCTTGTAGATCTGAGATACCACCTCAGAAATCATCTCCAGTGGGATCCTCAATGTTAGTGGTGTCCCATGTGGTGGCATTGATGTCCTGTCTGGGACAAATCCTGTGAAGGTGTCCCTCTGTTCCACATAGGCTGCAGTGTGCTCCAGGGCAGTGATATTGAGAGTGTCCTGGGGCAGTGGTGTTGCAGATGGGGCATGTATGCCTGGAACAGTTGACCTGAATGTGTCACTGACTTCTGCATATGAAGCAGGGCCCCACAGTCCAAATGTTGGGTAGGAGTGAAGATTTCCATGGGGTTCACCCCCATTTCCTGGTGAGGGACTAATGGGGGAAGGGAGGAGTTCCCATGCGAGAGTGGTGGAGGGCCCGGAGATAGTGGGGTGAGCAGGAGAGACCACCCTTGGTGGTGTGGGGTCTGGTATATTGGCAGAGGAGGAGGGGGAGAGATCCCTAGTGATGACAGATAGGATCTGGGTGACATTTTTACACCCAAGCACATAAATCACATCAAGGCAGTCTGGTGTGTGTGTTACAGTACGATCCCCGGCTAATTCATTTTCCTCATCTACCATATCGCTCTGCTCTTACTGCTCGTGCAGTCCCTCGGAACCCCCCTCTCTTCCCACGCTCCCTTTTGACCCCACCCTGGATTATACCTGGGGTGATACCCTCAACTGGGATAGTTTCCCTATCCCCTTAGATTGGAACTCCTTCCCAGAGTCTTTACCCTCGGAGTCAATCCCTATTTACACTGAGATCCCGGACCCTTTCATCTCGGGACCTGTACGGTCTCTTTTCTCCTTTCCCCATACTCCTGCCGATCATTGATCGGATCCTTTTCATCTCACTCTTAGGATTTATATTAATGCCGATCACTCACAGCTGTTCATGATCGGCACCTTTCATTTCTCACTATTGACTCCGTGATCGCTTGTATTAGCCGGACTCTTTCCATTTCGGACTCTATCTCTCGCTAGAGTCCTAGTACTCCCAGATTAGTCACCACTTACATAAGCCGGCCTTCTTAGTATATATAGCTCGAGCTTCTCGCTGTAAACGGTAACCTTGATCTACACCTACCTGCGTAATATCTAGTTCCCATCAAACCCTGGCTCTCTCGTGTTTGATCGGCCGTTGCCTGCTTCACATTCTCTTGCTTCTCGTGCGTCGATCAACGGATCAACGCCCTCGTCGCCATCACTCTCACCTTTGATAGGAAGAGCCCCTGTCCAGGTTCCACGCCGGAACTCTGCTCGTTGCATATGGTGCCAGTCCGGTTTCTGCAACTTGTCTGAAGCATATGGTATCAAGCCCGGTTGCTGCTACTGTGCTCTTGACGGAGCTAGGTGTTACGCACTCGTGTAACAGTGTGAGTGCACAGGATGTGTCCTATATTTGAGTCAACATTCAGTGTTCACACCAGAATAGACTTACACAGGCAAGGTGGGATCCTAGTGCAAAAAAGTGCTAGAATGCACCAAACATCTGCTGTGCATAGAGTACTAGCAACTCATAACCTGTTTAATAGCACATGTATTGACAGAGTCACATACAGCAGAGACTCACCTGTGCTAAGTAAGCAGGTTGGTGGAACATAGTAGTAAGGGATCAAGAAGTGATTAGAACTCAGATGACTGAGTCTGAATGTAAATACATGAGAGCATGTGAACAAGTAATATAGATATACATAGGTATATACTCCTATTCATTTAACAGAACTAGCCAAGTCAGAAGAACATCATTTGTCCTCATTTATACATAGACTCATCCCCTATTCCAGTCGTCTGTACATGCATACATACATACATCACCTATACATGTGCTGTTGTCCTGTTAAATATGTTCATTGTCCATATACAGTTGATGGTGTTGTTCTATAATAAGCATGTGCTAAGTCTAACTGATCTTCCATGAGCAATTGAGCCCAGCAGGCTCATCATGCTTCTCATGGCAGGAGCAGAGGTGGTGTTAGAGCATTCAGAGGCCTGGTGAGTCCTCCATCTCCTTATCTAACAATAATGTACTGAGATTGTACTCTTGGTACAGGAATATAGTGCATCACATGGATGAAATGTATCTGGAGGACCCACCAGGACTCAACTACATAGGTGTTCCATCTGAGCAACCTCAATTACCTGTGGTATCATCACCAATCACACCTGGCTTACCATCAGACAATGCAAGAAACTGATCCCAGCAGCACCTATATGTATGGTGTGAGTGGTCCGCAATCAATGAGTGGTCAATATGATCCCAGGTGATATGAAGACATGCAAGACCTATCATGGTATGGAGAAATGCAAGGATCAAGTAGTGCCCAGTATAATCAGATCAGATTGAGCTCACATGGAGGAGAAATGCAAGGGTTGAGGAGTGGTCAGGGTCATCCAACTGGATACAGAGGAACACAGGCATTCATGCATGATACTGGTCTACAATTTCTTCCTGCCAGTATTGAGCAATCTATAGCCCAGCCCAGGCCACCACATCCACCACTACTTCTATTTCCCATTTCAGGGCCTATAGTCCCTGAGTTCAATCTTCCCCCTGTTTTCTCCCCACCAGGAGAAACACCATCCAATACCTACATTAGGGGGTCTTGTCTACTCAATCCTGCTGTGATATAACATTCGGAGCCTGGGTAAGTACAGTGAACACCACCATAGTATTGCTTACTTTTATCAACAACAACATGTGATACCTGAGAAAAAGGAACATCATTGAAGACCTCTCTTGGAAACACATTCCTTGCAGAAGTTGACTGAATCTCAGAGTACCAAGAATCTCATGGAGCTCAGTATCATTACAGTGGCTCAAATAAGTGTCCCAATGGTGGGTGATTTTACAAAGACTTGACATTTGCAAGGGAACCAAAATGAATTAGCTCTAACCCTGGCAGGGTCATCAATAGCCCTAATCCTTGCCCTGAAGGTGAGCCATTAGTCATGTGACTTGGTTGCCATGGCACTGAGATATAACCATATTAAAATGACATGTCATTGGGACACTTACTTGACCATGATGTTATCAGTCATTATTTGATAAATAATATAATGTTCTGATGGATGCTGTGCTTCAACCCTGTGTCATTATGTAACTTACATAACCTTGAGCACTATAAAGGGCAGGGATACCACCTAGCTAACCCTACTTCACTATAAAGGCCATGTCTGCCTCTGCTAGAGCCAGTATCCTGTTTCTCTCTGAATCTGGCCTTTCTGCTAGGAAAATATCCTTCCAAACTGGTTTGGGAATGTCCACTGTGGCCAGGGTTATTAAAGAGATTCATCCAGGCAGGGAAAACATCAAATTAGGCCCTCATTCCAAGTTTCTCCTACCGACAGAAGGTGAATTGTCTCTAGTCTTACATCTGGCAAGGTTGAAGCCTTTGCTATCAAGCACCAACACTGGACTTTGGACTAGGGTAATTTGGTAACATGAGACTAGGATTAACAGGATTGGGTCAGATGGAAGGATGTATGTGTGGAAAGTGGCAGGAAAACCCTTGCAAGACAAGGAGGTACAGGGGACAGTAAAGTTTGGAGGAGGTTCCTTAATGGTGTGGAGATGCATGTGCTGGAATGGAGTGGGAATCCTTGCAGGGGTGGAAGGGAGGATTAATGCTGGGCAGTATATCTCCATTTTGAAGGATGATCTGCTTCTTACTATGGAAAATTCTGGAATCCCTGAGGAGAGCATTATCTTTCAACATGATAACGACCCCCAGCCACCTCTGAAAGAGCCCAGGAGTGGCTGGAATCTCAAGGTATCAAGGTTTTTGATTGGCCAGCACAATCTCCAGACCTTGATCCCATTGAACATTGCTGGCAAATCTCAAAAAAAGCTCAGTAGCTATGTAACACCACCAAGAAGGGTTTGGCAGCTTTGGGAAAGAATTGATGTGGAATGGGGAAAGATAGAGATTGAGGAATGTCAAATATTGATTGAAAGCATACCTAGAAGACTAGAGGCAGTCATAAAAGCAAAGGAAGGGCATACAAAATACTAAAATTGTAGAATAGAAATGTTGCTCAAATACGTGTCCCAATGACATATCATTTTGAAATGGTTATATCTTAATCCCATGGCAACCAAATCACATGACTAAGGACTCATCTTCAGGGCAAGGGTTAGGACTATTGATGACCCTGCAAGGATTACAGCTAATTCATTTTGGTTCTCTTGCAAGTGTCAAGTCTTTCCAAAATGGTCCAACATTGGGACACTTATTTGAGCCACTGTATATGTTAGAATTTTGTAAGGTTTCAAGCAATCAGGGGATATACAGTATTACCAAGGGCTTCATGGTATGATGCCCTGATCACATTTTTGAGGTTGCCAACTCCGGCCATCATTGATATTTGGACTCTAAAGGAGCTTGCAGCATCTGCCCTATGAATTCAACATTTGAGAGGCAGTGAGTGGAGGGAGCTTGAATGGCAAGTGGTACATACCAACCATGAGGTGAAGTTGGCCATTAGCAGGTGGCATGAAAATAGCCAACAACTTCTGTGAAATCTCCAAAGGCTCCCCCAGTGTAGAAATGGTGCAATCACTGAGCACACCTTTAAGGGAGTTAACTTTGTAAAGAGCAAGAACATGTTATGACTTGCACTAATGAAAGTGGCAGCCAAGGCATTCACTGGCTGGACTAACTATTCACAGTATTCACTATCACTGGCAGAACACAAGTGAGGTGTTTGGAGTTTGAAAACTTAGATTCCCCCTGAATAGGCATAAGGAACAAATGTGTTCAACTGGGGATACCAGTCCAAGTGCTACCCTTATATACATTACAGGATGGCACACAGACCAAGCAGTGTGTGGGACAAACTAAAGGCTTTATAGAGTTTATGCGGTGGCTATTGAGAGACAGCAGTACTGTAGAGTATACAAGGTTAGCTTGAGTGTAGATATAAATGACAAAAGACACCTCACCTCAGCCATTGCATGAAAGAAGGCAACAGACTGAGGGTGAGGGTCATTGGCAGGATCTATTATGTATGAAGGCAGATCTAATACAATATGGACAAGAGCAATGGAACAAGAGCATGCTTGGGCCACTGCTAGGCATGAGCATGAGGTGAAAGACAATAGCATTGTATTGACGACAGGTGAATCAATTGGCTACGATGGAGCATGTGTTAATTGGAACAAACATAAAGTGAAACATATGTGAGGGAACAAAGAATATGCCAGTACAAGCTTGTGCCAATACTACCTGGGTGGCACTCGTGCTTGTACATTCAACACAAACTACTATGTAAGGAATACAGTAATTAAGAAGCAACCCTGAGAATGAAGAGCAGAAATGAAAGGGGTGAGGTTTAGGGTTGACAGAGATTAAAGCCATGAGTTATGACATCATAGGTTCCAGACCTAATCATGTCTGCATTCCCACGGTCATGTGCTCCAGGTCACATGATGTAAAAGAAAAAGGGATAAGTCTGAAAATGTTTGAAAATAATCTCTATCATAACAGAACATTCAGGTCTATATTACAACAGCATACTGCATTTCTGTTCTTGATGACTTCTTGAAGGTCCCTGACAGTATCTGTGCTTGGAATCCAGACAGAATTGGCCATGTTCATATTGTCACCCCACACTCAATTGTTAGGGGTGATGTCTGGGACAGCAGATATGTGAGTGTGGTTGTGTGTGGGGCTGGGGTATACAGTTGGTCATCAGAAGTGCAACTATAATACATACCTTGATAAGGGTGCACCAGAATTGGGTCCATTGGTGATGATGAGCAACTCCTCTCCCCCTGCATCAGACTCTGGGAAAAGTGTGGATACTTTGGTTCATAGATTAAGGGGCGATGTATCTTCCAATGAGAACTGCTTGAGCTCATCTCCAGAGTGAGGTGTTCATTATCATCCCTAGGCATAAGGATGGAGTAGAGCCAGAGATGGTTCACACCCACATTGTGGAACTCAGGTGGCTTTTCTTTTATAATCTCCTTGAGGGCTGCAATAGTCTTGTTCTTCGAGATCTCAACAAGAAATATGTTTTCAACATCATTACAGTAGACCCAACAGTGAAGTGTGATCATCATTATCTTTGGCTTGAATCCAAATCTCTGAAAGCAGTGCCATTGCATTGGTTCCACTTGGGTCATGTGCTTACATCTACATACCTAGCCAAGCTGAAAGACTCGAAATAGTCCCTATTTAGAAAGGTTCCATAGAATCTTCCATCAGCTTGAGTTTCTGCTACCTTAGCTATGTCACAGAAATTACAAATGTAATCAACCACACGATTATTGTTATCAGACATTTGATAGTCAGTAGAAGACCATTGATGATGAGTAAATTGGTGCATAGATACATATATCATATTTACTACATGAAGTTGCTACTACCAAGCAGGGACTGTCCTGACTGTACTATCAATTGTATGAATGAAGCAATTAATGACTGTGAGATGGATATTGAGGAAAAGATTGACCACATCTTCACATATGTTTGGGTATACCTTCCAACCACAAAATCTAGAGGAGTAAAATATCCTTGGGCATACTGTTTGAGAGCCCAGTGATAGGATGATGTTGCAGCCAATGCAGATGCCACAATGAAATTACTGTAGCTGTAATGTTAATGAGCCTCTGGAGATCTTCTAGAAATAGGACATCAGATTCCAGATTAATGATCTGGCTTGAGATTGTGGTATTGCCCAAGTTTGGGTCCAAAGGGCACTAAAAGAGGCAGTTAGTGAAAGGAAGAAAAATAGTATTTGGTTACCTGAGTATCTGCACTCAAGAATACAAAGTCCATGAGCAACCTGCTCACCTCTGTCCATTTCCATTTGGCCTCACTAAGGCCATTTTAGACTGCTGTGACTTCCTGGAGCTGGAACACATCTTGCACATTGTGTGCAGCATAATCCTTGAATGTCAATTGTATGTAGGAGGTAGTGTCAGATAGCTTTTTGACATTTCCTTCATTCATTTGAATCCATTTCTGAGTGGATGCTAACATTCATGCCAGTGAGTTGAGGGCCCACACTATGTAAAAGCAATAATCAGCTTACATTGGGTACCAGTGGCCTCAAGTGTGACAGATGCCAGGATGGATAGTAATTCAACCCTTATTGGCATTGCATTGATATTCAATATGTATTATTTCATCACATCGCATGCCTGATTGAGTATGTTCTTGCTGAGGACCATCAAAGAAAGTTGAGTTACAGCAGGAGCAGTGTTGACTGGTGGAAAACTTTGGGGTCCAGGCTCATAGCTGACTGGCTTGCAGTGTTGTGGGTCCAGATGGCATAGCAGGCAGCCTGGGTGGTGGTAGCAAAGGTACGCCTACTTCACTCCACTTGTGGACATTACAAAATGAGTTCCCAACAACCTGATCATCTGGGTGATTACCAGTAGTATACATAGTATAAAAGAAACCCACCTATATGTATTATGCTGGTGGAGGATTCAATCCCACGGACTTGGCTCTCCAGGTCATAGCTTTGTCAGCCTGGCACCTTCAGTAATGTCAGCTCAGAGCTAAGTATACAGCGCAATAGTTGGTTGCATCATAATCTGCCTGTCCACATGGGAACCTGGGTAGGGTGCTGCCCTGAACCTGAGTGGACGCCTCTGGTATAAAACAGTCTCATCCATCCATGTGATGAATGCACTACTAGTACCAGTATATTTGAAGACAGTGTTGGTTGCTGGTTGTCCTTCTTATGTTGAATAGTTATAGGCATTGATCAAGGGGGGGAAAGGCAGCTCAGACTGCCATGGCTGGCCAATACAGTCAGTGTCATAGGCAGGTCTTATCTGAGGTGGAGCTATTTATCAATCATCATCTGGAGCTGAATGGAATCTCTGAGATGGTGTCAGATCCTGGGGTGTTGGAACAGACACACTACTGCTGGGATGGCTGCTGTACATGAAATTGGCAGGACCAGGGAACATGTATCCAGGACAGGGAATTGTGGGACCTTTGCCATGATCATAGTGCTGATAATGTGTTTGTTATGCCTGCATCACCTGCAGGGCCGTTTCTGGACAGTGGAATAAGTGCCTGTTCTTTGATATTGTTGAGTTCATTCACAGCTGGGAAACCTGCAGTATTCAGGCCAGAGCTCTTGGGATATTGTTGAGCAGACTGGTTGTGTGGGGAGTCAGATCGTGGGTTAAGAATGACTCAGTAGCTGCCATGGTGAGCCTAAGCAAATGAATATACTTTCCCTTTCTTTGCTCTACTCCTTGTATTCATTAACATCAAAGTGGCATTGGAATACTGAAGTCTGACAGTGGGATAATGCATGGGTGGTAGTCAAGAATAGGAATCTATTCAGCTTTGAATACAGCTATTCCAAGAATGCAGTGAATAACTACATGATCCAACTGACAAACTGGTTCAAGAAATTTAGCTTATGAATTGGATAATTGACCCTACAACTCACTGAAAATGCATGTCTGAGGCCTAGGCTTGGCTATGCAGTGATATGTATCATCTACCATGCTCCTTGCACATTCACTGTACCCAGGGTCCAACTGAGCCAGCCCAGTATGCAAAGCATGGTCTTCCACACCATTGCTCACTGTGCCAGCAAACTGGGCACATTTGTGACAACTGCCCTTTTCAGGGAGGTGGGTGGGACTCTGTCCTGAATGCATATAAGATTAATGAAGGTGATCAGTCTTCATCCTGAGTGTGAGTTGGTATCTTGGACATATGAAGAGGGTAATGTCACAGTTTTCCCTACATGCATTCATTTTCTCTCTACTTAGGATTGTACAGACTCCCTCTTTCTCCTCATGCCTATTCCATACTCCAGTACCAGGACTCACTTGGGCGTATAATCCTTTTCACTTAAACTCTCCTTGCTTTCTCTTTACTATCAGTTTTACCTTCTACTTCCCCATGCTTCCTTCAGAAGCTTGACCAAGCTCAACAATGTTGTGGACCATCATTGCCTTTCAACTGGGCAGTTCATGACCAAAGTAGGCATCACAGAAGTAGGGACAAAGTGTTACAACCCTACCCACTCCCCTCTACGAGTACAACTTATCCATCTCACCGCTTTCTCTTCTTTCCTTACCTCACTCCCGTTCACCGTCCCCTGTTTCCCTTTGATACATTACTCCCCATTAAATATACCATACTGTTGGTTCCTTTCCTTCTGCTGTCTACGGAACTGCATTGCCATTCCCTGATCCTTCCCCATGTTTCACCTTTGTGTTTCACTGTACTTACCGGTTTCCTCGGATATCCCTTTATAGGATATTCAGGCCTCGTAATACAACTAGTCTAGTCTCTCTGCACACAGCGTGGTCTGTGTGCAGTCCTGTAAATGTATATATGGCCCCCTTGCTGTAGTACTAGCCCTCAGCTAGTTCTTTGCAATACAGCGTATCTTCTGGTGTACAATCTCCAATTAGTCTTCTGGCTACTAGAGAGTGCCAGCTACCTAGTTCTTGTATGCTTCACCTACGGTCTTGAACCTACGGTGCTGTAGCATCGTAACAAAAGAACTACTGTAGCTCATAATATCCGCAACTGCTATCGAGCTCTTGCCCAACATTTCAGACATTCAAGATAACCTCCTGGACCCAAACATCACGGCCAAGGATAGGGCTTACTACCAACACCAGTTACAACAAGAAAGGGCCGCTGCCACCATCAGGCAGAACGAATTCGCTCAGCATCAATGCACCCAAAGACATCTTGAACAACACCATTGCCCTCACAACAATGAATCCCCCACTCCCAACCCTACTTGTTCAGATTGTAACCCAGTTCAACGTCAAATAAGAGATCGCTCTCCCCTCTCTGATGTACACCTCCCTAGACCCAAATCATATCTCGAAAACGAAGAGGAATATGACTCAGACAACTCCGACACTATGGGAAAAGAGGCACTCCCTAAGGACTTCACTAGAAAGGTGGAAGACGTGAACTGGTGGTTGAATGCTATCAGAGCTTATAAAGATATCAAGAAGGATAAGATGATGGAACACGAAGCCATCACGGTTGCCCTAGCCCGTATGGGGGAAGGGCAAGGAAGGGTGTTCGCCGAAGGATACTATACCAAGTTGGCCACCAAATCCGACTATAAGAAATGGTCAATGTTCAAGGAGGAGTTTAAAAGTGCCTTCACCTCTAGAGACAAAGTGGATAATGCCTGACAACAACTAAATCCATCAACATGGATAAGCCTACGGCCACTGCCCTCAAAAACTACAACACTAGGTTCACCCTAATGGTCGGACTCTCCAGAATGACGGAGGAAGAAAATGGTGCAGTCCTCCGTGACTACTACGCCGTGGGATTACCCTTTGAGTTAGCTTTAGATCTCTTACGAGGACCTGAACCTAAGACCCTTAAAAAGTGGCAAACCAATGCTGGTCACCAAGTCCAGAACCACAAACATCTCCATAATCTTAAAAGGAGAAACTTTCAAACTACCTGGAGAGACCCCAATGCTATGGACATAGACCACATCCATTTATCCAAGCCTGAACAAGCGTGCCACAACAGAAAGAAATGATGTTATATATGCCACAAAGTGGGATGTATGAGCAGGAAACACCCTGGATATCCCCAATACCAGTCACTAAATCCGAACCCCTCCCCATCTCCTCCCATTTGTCCCAATCGCAACCCCGAATGAGTTTGAACCGTCCAAACTGTTCACAATCAGATGCCAGATGAATTGGACTCTTATATCGCAGGATTATCCAAATCCACCAAATGTGACGAAATCCTTCAAACACTCAAAATGAGTTTTGATGAAGACACCAAAGAACCTCATGCTATGGAAGAAGTTGAACAAATCTGTCAGAGATGAATGACAGATTTTTAAATAGGAGGCTTGCAACAATGTCAAGCTCTCCTACCCTACCCACTGTAATAGTACCCTGTGAAGAGAAATCAATATTTATTCCCCTTTCTCTTTCCTCAGTGGGAGGAAACAATGTTGTATCAACCCCTGCTCTAATTGACTGTGGAGCAACCGCCTGTTTTATTGCTTATGCCTTCGCCAGAGGGATCATCTGTGCCTCATCCCCCTTTCCCAACCTCACCAGGCCTACAATGCCGATGGCACTGAAAATCGAATGGAAGAAATCCGATACAAAGTCAAACTCCATATCAGGGTAGATAATGACGAAGAATCCTCGTTCTGTCCAGTGGAAAACACCAAAATATTAATTTAGGAATGTCCTGGCTTGCCGAACGAAACCTGATAATTGATTGAACTAATTGAAAAGTTACCGTTTCTCCCCAGACTGCTCCACAAAAATGAAATGGTCTGGAAGCTCTTGGACAACGATATCTCCTGTGATACCTTAGGAATGATGTTGATGCCAAACTCACTAAGTTATGGCTCAAAAAGTTTGACAATCTCCCTGAACAAATTCAAAAAGTCATGCTCTCGACTACGTTGGCCCAAGAGGCCACACACCTAAAGACAGAAATACCAGAATGAAGAAGAAAACACTGAATTACCCCCCCCCACAGTCATTTGACCATGAAATCTGTTTGCTTCCCAGTTTTGTACCAAAATGAGCATTGAACTATTCCCTTAACCCCAAAGAACTTACCGCCTGTGAAAAGTTCGTCAGGGAGAACCTTGCCAACGGCAAAATCCAGCCTTCCAAATCTCCTCAAGCCACACCCTTCTGTTTCATACAAAAGAAAGATGGGAAACTTTGTCCATGTCATGATGACCAATACATCAATGGCCACACAGTAAAGAACACTTATCTCCTTCCCTGAATCAATGACCTCTTGGATAAACTCAAAGGATCTTCTATCTACACCAAATTGGATGCCTGGTGGGGATATAATAATGTCCAGATTCAACCTGAAAACCGATGGAAGGCCGCCTTCGCCACACCATTTGGGCTCTACGAACCGACAGTTATGTTCTTCGGGCTTTGCAATTCCCCTGCCACCTTCCAGGCGTATGTATATGGACAACGCCTTCACTGATTTCATTGCTGAAGGATGGTTGGTTGTTTACATGGATGACGTCCTCATCCACTCCTCTGATGAAGCCACCCACCATGAAAGAACCCTCAAGGTGCTACAACAATTTCATGAACAGCACCTTTATCTCAAATCTGAGAAGTGCCATTTCAACCTTGCTGAAGTCGAATACCTTGGCCTTGTCGTCTCCCATAACTGTATCAAGATGGACCCTACTAAAATTTCGGCTATAGAAGATTGGCACCCCCCAGAAAACATCTGGAAGCTTCGTGCTTTCCTAGGCTTCTGTAACTTCTATCAACAGTTTATTCCCACTTTCTTGGATATTACACGCCCTCTCCACAATCGCACTCGAAAAGGCACTCTTTGGCAATGGGGGATGGACCAAGACTGAGCGTTCCACACGCTTAAGAATGCCTTCCTAAAACAACCCATACTTTGCACTCCTGACCTTACAAAACCTTTTTTTGTTATGACCAATGCCTCCTTGACTGCTGCTGGTGGAGTGCTCATGCAAAAAGACAGAAATGGTGACCTCCATCCCTGTTCTTATATTTCCAAATCATTCAGTCAAGCTAAATGAAACTATGATATCTACGACCAGGAACTCCTTGCTGTGATTCATGGGTTAGAGGAATGGCATCATTACCTCCGTGGTACTAGGCTTCCCATCACCATCCTCACCAAACACAAAAATCTCTTATACTTCAAGCAACCCCGCAAACTCTCCTCCCGACACACTCGTTGGCAGATGTTCTTACAGGATTACAACCTCATCTTTACCCATCTCCCCGGATCCCAGATGGGCCCTGCAGACACCCTTTCCCACCATGATACCATCAACATTTCCACAGACAATGCCACCCTCCAGGTCCTTTCCGATCTCTCGATCACTGGACCTTGCCATTGTTGAGAAGATCGTTGCCTCCTCTACCAACGACCCCTTGGTCACCAACACCCTTACTGCCATGTCCTTTGGCACCGGTCTCCTTCCCTGCCTGTGGCCTGATGACTGGTCATACGATGGCACCAACCTCACCTTTAAGGGATGGTTGTACATCCCCAAGGATTGTTGAGGCCCCCTTGTATCATCCATCCATAATGCCCCCCACAGGGGCAATGTTACAAACCAACGGTTCGGCTCTCTCCTATTCTGCTCTATTCACAACGTTAGAACGTTGGCCTTCACTTCCTCGTCCTGTGGACGAATAGTACCGTTACTCCGGACCACTATCTCCTTTGTGTGTTGATCTTTTAGATCTACACAGCCCTCCTTCCCTTGTTTCACCTTAGCAGTTTTACTGCTCTCTTTTGATGTACCATTAGACCGGTTCCCCTCTTCCTTTCGGAACCGCGCTGCCTCTTTGATCCCATCGCCTCATGGCACGCCTGCTAGTGTCCATGAGGCGTTCCTCCATTTAGATTAGTCTACTATCACGCATAGCTTGGTCTGTGCGCGATCTTGTAACATATATAAACCCCTGCCTTGTAGAACTTGCTCCCCAGCTAGTTCTACGCAATATACCACGTATCTTCTGGCCTGTTAGGAATCCCTCCTAAGTCTTCTGGCTACTTCGGAGTGCCAGCTACTAGTATCTTAGTACGCTTCACCTAGGCCCAGAACCTACAGTGCAGTAGCGTCGTAACAGGCAATGTGGGCGCTGCTCGCACCCTGGCCCTCCTCTCCCATGACTACTGGTGGCCAGGCATGTCTACTTTCATCTGTCACTATATCACTGGCTGTGCCATCTGTCAACAACACAAGGTGAACACCCATCCCACTGATCCCCCTGATACTCCTGTATCTACTACTGCGACCTGCCCGTTTCGACATCTCATCATGGATCTTATTGTGGGCCTCCCCTCTGTCAGTCCCCTGGACACTGTTTTGGTCATGGTGGACCATAGCCTTACCTGGGGGGTGCTTTTTATTCCATGTTCCAAAATGGTCTCAGCTGCCAACATTGCCTCCCTGTTTTACAAACATGTGTTCCCTCAATTTGGCCTCCACGACCATGTCATATCTGATCGAGGACCCCAATTTGCCTCCATCTTTGCACTTGAACTCTCCCACCTCCTCCACTACAACATCACCCTATCTACCGCCTACCACCCCCAAACTGATGGAGAGACCAAACAAGTCAACAAAGAACTTGAAACCTATCTATGACTGTTTTGCCAGGAGAAACCCAAGTCCTGGCCTGACTTGCTCCCTATGGCCGAATTCCATCATAACTCCATGACCCATTCAGCTACTAAGCAATCCCCCTTTTTCTTGATGATGGGATATCAACCTTGCACCTACCCAAAGATCGGCCCGACCTTCATCTCCCATTGAACTAACCGACTTACTGAACTGGCCTCAGCCCAAGAGGAAGCCAAAGCTGCTCTTACCAACTCCCAACGGATCATGACAGACAGGAATCAACACAGGTTCACCCCCTTCAACACCGGACAACAGGTATGGTTAGAAGCCACCAACCTACCCTTATCATCCAATTGAAAACTGTCCCCTAAATGACACGGCCCCTTGTCCATCAAGAAGGTCATTTCCACAGTAGCATATGAATTGAACTTACCGCCATCCTGGAAAATACACCCGGTCTTCCACACCTCCCTTCTCACCCCCTATACTGAAACTGATGAACACAGCCCCAACTTCCCCTGACTGCCACCGGATCTTTTGGCTACTGACAAAGAATACGAGGTCAGCCACATTGTAAAACACCAAGGGACAGCCCATCATCACCGGTATCTTGTCGCCTGGAAAGGATATCCATTATCTGAGGCAACCTGGGAAGATGAACTAAGTTTGGAAAATGCCCCTGATATTCTAAAAAGATATAAGAACACCCATAACCTTTGATTTTCCCCATGTCTGACCCCACTGAAATCTCCCCTCCTGGAACAGTTTTGATCCCTGCTTCTGACATTGCTCATGCACTCGGTTACACCTCATCCCAACTCGCCTGGCCCCGCAGAACCTTCAACATTTTCACACTCAAAGGCCTCACTGAAGCTCTCTGACACCTCCATACCCACCAGTGTTTCTGTCTATACTATGACTGTCCCTGGCACTACGAGTCCTGATGGGTGTCTTCCTTCCTACTCCCCCTTCTGACTCTGCATTACAAGTTCCCGAAATACCTCTCATCAACATCAATCATTTTGGGTTTGTAGTCCAATGGCTGGTGTTCATTGCCATTCTCCAATCCCTTGCCTTTGATGCATTTCTTACCTCCCATGGGACTCTTCACTCCTCCACCATCTTACTTGGTCTTATCAATGCCTACCAAAGAGTCTACCTCCATCAGACATTCTTTACACAGAACGATCAACAGTACAGAACTGGTCCCCATGACTCCTCCCTCTTGGAATCTCTCTCTTCTCTTAGGAGTGAGATATTGGACCTACTATACTATGCCAGTTTTGCTAGGATCGTCAATGAGATCCCTCCTCCACAGATTGCCCACATCATTAGACCCCTCCTCCAAGTGGCTACCCAGGCAGAACAGATTGGCTATCTCACTGATGCAACTACTTTCCCCAACCCTCCCGTACACCCGCAGATGATCATTAATGACCGCCCCACTAATCACCCCTTTCCCTCCTCTTCTCCCATTCCTATCTCCAATCTGTCCATCCAAACATTTGCCTCCGTCCAAGAGTCCTACTCCACCTACCCCAGACCCCCTACTCCCTTTCCAGAACCTCCTTCCAAAGTATTCAGCCCTGCGAGCTCAACTCCGGAAAGAGGTGAAAATCAATCACCAACCACCACCGTTACCTCAGAAGCGGAGTCTAGGGACTCCTCCAGAACCTCCTTCTCGGAAATCTCAAACATGTCCCCAACCCCAACCCCAACCTCTCATTACCCTTGACCAACGGATAAAGCTGCCACCCCTCCTTCCCAACAACAGACTCTCCGTTCATGAGCATGAATCACCTGTACCTCTCGACGTCTTGCCCAGGCACTTGGCACCACTATCCCAGCCATCCAACAACTCTATCCTGTCATCTCCCCAACCCCTGACCAACCCGTTTGCTTTGGGTGTGGTGAACCAGGACATTTCTGACCTGCTTGCCCCACCACCCATTACCCCTTTTGTAACCATCTCACCCCTGGATACCCCGTTCTTCGCAGCCTCCAACGACACTGCTCTCTCTGCAATCACAGAGGCCATACTCTCAGACGATGTCCTCAGGCAACTGGGACCCACCCTGGAGAAGGATGGGATGAGTGGAACCCTGACGATCAATATGACTATGAGGTCAACAGTGGAGATCAATCCGGACCTGAACTCTGATTACAGTATATTCATTTGCAATATGGTGTATTCACCTTACGGAGGGGCTATTGTTACAACCCAACCCACTCCCTTCTACGAGTATGACTTATCCATCTCACCGCTTTCTCTTCTTTCCTTACCTCACTCCCATTCACCGTCCCCTGTTTCCCTTTGATACATTT
>JBBPNY010000421.1:0-19048 GCA_038091165.1 Rubroboletus pulcherrimus
GAAACAGGGGAAGGAGGGCTGTGTAGATCTAGGAGATCAACACACAAAGGGGATAGTGGTCCGGAGTAACGGTACTATTCGTCCACAGGACGAGGAAGTGAAGGCCAATGTTCTAACGTTGTGAGTAAAGCCGAATAGGGGAAAGCCGAACCGTTGGTTTGTAACATCATCAACGACCTCTTTGGCGTTCACACCGATGAAGTAATCTCTTCTCTGTGTGAACATTTTGCTGATGAGCCCCTACTCTTAGAAGTCATCCACACCATCACGAATCGGGACAACTACAGGAACGAACAGGAACGCAACCATGCACGACGAAGAGCAGAGGGATACGAGATATCAGACAGGAAGTTATGGCGCATTGCAGACGGCAAATCGATCCGCACCAAGCCACGGCTGGAGTGTATGTCTCAAACGGAGGCAATCGAGTTGGCAAAGCATGAACACAGTACCAATGGGCACTGGGGCCACGACCTCACCAAACTCCAACTAATGGATAGGATCTACAGCCCATGGCTAGACCAATCTATTACCATCGCACTACTCCAGTGCCCCCAGTGTAAGAACTTTGGCTCATCGCACCTCCACGCGCTAATGTACCCAATCACACGCCGCCACCCGTTTGAGCTGCTCGTCGCAGACTACCTGTCACTGCCCAAGGGCAAGGGTGGATACCACACGGTCCTGCTCGTCCTTGACACCTACTCCTGGTACACATGGGGTTTCAAGTTCAAGACCAATGGGACAGCCAAAACCACCCTCGATGGACTTAAAACCATCACCCACACATTCCGCCCACCCGAAACGTTCATGATGGACGGCGGCTCCCATTTCAACAATGGAGACATACGTGCATGGTGCGAAGCCCATAACACCACACACCATGTAGTAGCGGCATACGCACCATGGATAAATGGGCTAGTAGAAAACGCCAACGGGAAACTACTCGGACGTCTAAAACGACTCTGTAGTCCCAGCCCCGGGGAGGACAGCAACCAGCACACCAAGCCAGAGGACATCACCAAAGCATGGCCAGACCACTTTGACACCGCCGTCCGACAACTCAATGAGCGTATCATACCGTCCCTTCAATTCTCCCCGAAAGAACTACTACTAGGTTTCGTCATCAACACCACACGCACACCACCTCCAACCTCCACAACAGAACCTACCCAACACGATGTCACAGTCCAAATGGCATACGTTGACCAGCAACGACTGGACGGTGTGAGCCGAACTGCCCTACATGCCATCAAACAGAAAGCCACATTTGACCGCAAAGTCTTACAAACGAATGCTGGGGAGGTCATATTCGACGACAACCAATTGGTCCAAGTGTACGACAAGTCCCTCGACACCACACTGTCCACCACACGAAAACTCCTCCCACAATGGTCTGCACCACGACACATAGTACGACAGGGAGGAAACTCCTACATGTTGAAAACACTGGAAGGATTTCCCATCCCAGGATGGGTCCATGCCAGACGACTACGCGAGTTCATACCACACTCAGGTACCAACCTGGCACTAGATGAAGAAGAGAGGTCAGCGGAGGAAGGAAGGAGAGAGGGAGAAGAGGAATGGGAAGAGACGATAGAAGGCAGTGACAAGGAAGAGACGTCAGAGGATGAAAATAGGGATGGGAATGAAGACGAGGAATGGCAAGAGTAACAGGTGAGGATGAGCGAAGGTAGGAGAGCTCTAGTGAGGGCGAACCCGGAGGATTCGCATTGCAAGGGGGGGGCAGATGGAGCAGAGCGGCCCAAAGGGCCGCGTCATGACAGGACCAGGAGCTGGAGGAAGAGAGGAGCGGAGTGCCAGGGGTCTGAGACGGGAGATGCCGAAGCAGCAGGAAGGGTGCAGCAAGGGCAGAGGGTAGAGGAGTCTTGTCTTAGCTAGAGTCTGCAAGGGCGAGGACCCGTTCTCACTGAGTCACCCGTCGTGGCTGGCACATCGTGCTCATGTCGACGATGACGACGTCGGAATGAGATTGGACCCGACTGCGCGGCGCCAGCCTATCTGGGTCACCAAAGGTAAATAGTGAGAGGCGAAATTAAATGCCAAGAGATGCCCACATGTCCTTCCGAGACGGAATGATGCTCGAAGAGGAGGGGAGTATACTCGGTGACCCCGTGCCCATCTTCGCCAACCTGCACTTCTATATGCCCGCCTTGGGCAAAGCATCGAACGAGGCGAGTAAACGATGACGTCATGAGCGCCACGGGAGACATCGTCTTTGTCGCAATTGGGCCCATGACATCCGGGTCGCATCGGGGGGGAAGTCCAGGGTAGGTGGTGTAGGGGATGATGGCCATTGGCGAGGCAGATGAGGTAGAGCAGTGGGGAAATGGAGACGATGGATCCGTTCAAAGCCTTGCGACGAAGGACGAGTGGTTTCCGTGTGGTTGAGCTGACTTTTTCTGGACACATGCTTCACAGGAAGTGGTACAAAAACACACGTCTCCACCATACCCTGAGCATCCTCGGACACACGTGTGGGACTTGCGCACGTAAGACATGCGAGCTACCTCTCTTGGGTCGTCTGGAGGCTGGGTTACCTAGAGGATGCTGGGGGAGGGTGGAACAAGCGAAATGGACGGCTATTATGCTCACTACGTCAGCGCACCACAGCCGTTTTAGAGACGCACCTGCACATGTTGAGTCTCTCATTGCCATCTGACGTAGATGTACGTTACCCATCTGATTGGTACGTGACCACGTTCTAAGTTAGAAAAAGGTGTCACTGGTTAGTCGACATCGGACACAGTGGGCCCAATACAATACTTGGTACTCATCTGAGCCAGGGGTGACTTGCATTGTCTACACTTGTCAAAATATACTTTGACGTCCACGCGCCAGGCTGATTGGCAACCCTTGCCCAGCCTTTGGCGGAGTGTCGCGTGAGAGGAATCTCACCGGATACACCTTCTCATGACTGTCAACCCCCGACCAGTCTGCCTCGTTCACGTTGGTAAAAACGGGATGTTGGGGTGAAACTGTCGTCGGCCTGGGTCACCGAGGTTATTCACTTAAGCGTACGTCAAAAATAGCTTACCCAAACGTATACGTGTCACTATCAGGATAAGTTGGCTGCCGCCGATTGTCGGAGGCATTCCGGTTCGTGTTCCTGGATGGACGGATCATATCGACGATACCCCGGCTATCAGAGGTAGGTTGGGTCCGACTTGGCGGCGCAGGCGTCTGTCATTCAACGGGTCACAGGCGAAAGATCTCGGTGGGGATTGAATGATGAGTGCTCTCGGAGACGAGTGCTTGATACTTGGAGGGGTGAGGGAAATTATTGATCGCCCGATCGCGTTTCGATACACAAACACAGCCAGTCGCATTCTCCAACGATTGTAGACTGGTATGGGTAAGTTGTATGGCTGTGGGAGTGCGAAGTCGAAGAACGTGTATTGATCCCGTCCATTACTTAACACGAATGGATTGGTTTCGCCCATACCTGTAATACGGATTGGCATCTCGCTCCCACGGAGACAGATGGTCTCTCGCGTAGGATTGTCCACCGGAGCTCGGATCAGCGATGAGATACATACATGGACAGCGCCGTTGTGTCGGAAAGTTGAGGGAGGTGATTGGGTGATAGACTACCTGTGAGTGTTTCAAAGTCGTCCCCTGGTGATTACAGCGGGAAAGGCAAGGGTGAATTTGATCGCCGCTGTGATGCAGCTCCACCGAGCGGGGGGGTTCGTTGAGAGATGATGTCATTGCTAATTGTTTTCGCTGCCATCCGGACGGATCATCTACCCACAAAGCGAAGGGGAAATTCAGACATTCGTCTTCCATGGTATGTACACGTTTACTCACGCTGTACGGAGATGAAAGAAGGCCAGTCATTGAATTTGGGCGGCGGAGAACCCTTCACAGCAGGTGTGACCAGTGCTAATACAGGTACCAACTTGGGCTCGATATCAAGGCAGCGAGGGCGCCACCTCGCGTGTCAAGTTCATATGATGCAGCGTGTACAGCAAATCGCGTGACCGCGGAGAATCTTGGCTGTTCCGACTGAGCGTTGAGTGCACGGCGAGTGACGGCGGTGCTGCCGTACCAGATGAACGCGTAGCTGCGTGTATGCCACATCGATGGATCCGTCGAATTCGACGACTCGGACGAGCGTGCAGCAGAGGGCGAGCGTGACATGTGACCAGCACTCGAGTTGATGGATGATGAGTCGAGTATATATGGAAATCTCGATTATCGCTGTTTCCTCCACGTCCTCGAAGCCGACCAGCCTGTCCGAGTCCCCCCACCGGCTCCCAATGCAGCACACCGGCCATGATCACGACGCTCTCAACTCTCCGCAATACATCCAACAACCCTCCCCATCAAGACCCCCTCCCCTGCCGCTCGCTTCACAGCGGCAACCAAACCGTCCGCAGCATCCCAACCAGCCCGGCGCAGCTCCGAGAAACACCCTCAGTGGCCTTCTCTCAAACAGAGCAGGAAACGCCCCCATTCCTCCCTCTCTCCAGGCAAAGATGATAGCCGTGCGTCCTCTCCTCTTTCCTTTGCCCCCTTCTTCACTTCTCTCCCCCGTCAGATGCTCAACCGCGGGTCACCTGCCCCTCTGGGCTCCGCTTCCTTCCCCGTCGACTCCGCTACACAGGCTTTGCAGCGCACAAATTTAGATGACGTACAACGCCCTCTCCTTCACCAACCCAACTCATTCCCTCCCCCATCTGCCCCCCGAGGTCGTGGCCCCGTTCCTCCCCCCTCCACCAAACGCATCAAGCCCGGATTCAAGTTGTCCGATATCAATCCAGATGCCGCCATCGGTGCCGCAAATGCTGGTCTTGGAGCAGGCAGACCTTCGTTAGCCGATGCCGGTCGTCGTGCCCCCTCTACTTTTGATACCCCCTTTGCGAACTTCAACAAAATCGTGTACGTCCTCGGTTTCTTCTTTACCGTCCTTCTCATCTTCGAACGTCCGATCAGCGATCCATCTGGTCGGCTCAATTTCGCCGGAAAGGCCGTCATCCACGCCTCCGGCGTCGATTTTTCAAACGGGTCCTCATTTGCGATCAACATGGGACAGCTCCTCCTCGAACACGAACTCGGTCGGGGAAACTATGGAACCGTAAAGAAGGTCATTCATAGGCCAACTAACGTCGCAATGGCTATGAAGGTACGCCCTTGCATCTCTCTACCCCATATGTCATTCAACTGTTTCCACTTGCTTCAGGAAATTCGCTTAGAACTCGACTCCACAAGGCTTAACGGCATCCTGATGGAGCTCGATATCCTTCACCGCGCCATAACCCCGTTCATCGTCGAGTTTTATGGTGCTTTCTTTGTGGAATCATGCGTCTACTATTGCATGGAGTACATGGATGGAGGTTCCCTTGCCTCCCTATGTTGCTTCCCGAACGGGAATGTCTCCCTCCCCCCTAGTATTTCGTCCAGCCCAGGTTCCGCCTGGACTTCCAGTCCGGCTCCTCTGGCAGAGCAACACTTGGGACGCATCGCCTCATCGATGACCAAGGGGCTCGCCTTCCTCAAAGATCAGTTGGGTGTCATGCACCGCGACGTAAAGCCGACCAACGTTCTCGTCAACCGTAAAGGCGAAATCAAGCTGTGCGATTTCGGTGTGAGTGGGCAACTCGAAAAAAGCATAGCCCGCACCAATGTTGGCTGCCAGAGTTATATGGCCGTGAGTCACGCCTACTGCGGTTCTCTTCATTTCTTCCCCCACGTTGACCATCCTGCCACCGGTTGCTGTTACTATTCCTATCTTTGGTCGCAATTCACAGCCCGAGCGGATAAAAGGATCCTCACCCTCTTCGTCAAACGTGGACGATGCCTTTACCTCGTATACCGTCAGCGCTGACGTGTGGTCTCTCGGTCTTTCAATCGTGGAAATTGCTAGGGGAAAGTGAGTCGTTTTCTCTCGTTACGCTCCACCCTGCCGTGTCTTACAACCCGTCTCAGGTACCCATATCCCCCTGAGACCTACGAAAACGTTTTCGCGCAGCTCAGTGCCATCGTCGACGGTGAAGCACCTGGACTCCCGGATGACGACGATATCCTCGATGAAGTCCTTGGTGGCCCACTGACTGCAGACGTGAACGAAAATGGCGACGGAAGGCCTCTTGGGAGGAAATGGTCTCCTGAAGCACGTGACTGGGTAAGGCGGTGCCTGATCAAAAACGCAGACGAGCGGGCGACATATCCTGAGCTGCTTGCGAGTGTCATCTCCATGTTGTTCCTAGATGGTATACTGATTATGTGTCGCAGGCACACCCGTGGATGAAGATGGACACAGAGCGTGAGGTCGATATGGCAGATTGGGCGGCGCGCGCAATCGAGTGGCGAGAGCGGGGGAGACGTGGGTTTGCGATCTACGAGTGAGCGCAGTGTCTAGACGATGCTTTCACCTTCTGACACCCTCTTGAGGAGGACTACCTCATCACCGCACTCTTCCCCTCGCGACCGGTGATTCATGACAGCTCGTGTCAGGCATGCAACATCGAGATCCACCTGTCACTTAAGGCGCCATTTCATTATTAGATACCTCGCACAACAAGCTTGGCAAACCATGCGACGCAGATGATCCGACTGCATCAGTTCTCGACTCATTCACTTAGCTACCGGAAGAGTGGCCCCTTCCATACGCACATACACATCGCGCTCACCCCTCTCCATTCTCGGGCATCACCATGTACAGTACCAACGCTGGTCGTTTAATACCCCTTCCATACTCGACACATACATACATCCCCGAATCTACTTACCAACTCTTAGCTACACTATTTTCTTTTCATCATTCATTGTTTGGTTGTCGGTCATCATCTGGTTTTTTTGTTGAATGTTGTGATAGCTGGTTGTTCCACTGGTCCAAGTTTTACTGATTCGTTCTTGTACCTCTTAGAAACTGTACTGTTTTAATCTTATCTCGGTTTCGAGGTGTAGACGGGCTGTCGACCAAAGCGTGTGCCACGCTTGTCGACATTCAACCGGTTGCCGTTTCTGGCCACATCGCTCACGATTCGAATTGCCAGCTGTCGAGTCAAGCTGTCTCCATTTTACTCTGGTAATTTGTTCAGTCTTATCCTAATGCACGCTCAGATCTGATGAATTTCGTTTTCGACCATCCTCAGTCGCGCTCAGCCTTGTGCTGCTTTTCCGTGCGGTCCTCGCACTCGTTCGTTCCATCTTTTCCGAACACAGTCCTCGTATCCGCACTCGTTCACGTCGTGCCTTTCACAACATGATTCATGTCAAATGGGATCGCGACGTCCTCCATTTCCCAATCCCACCGCTGAACACGCCACTAGGCAAACTCCGTGCCGACTTGGCAGCGTATACCCATCTCCCGGTGGGGTCGTTCAAGTTGGTATACAAGGGTGCGGTGATGAAGGAGGACACTGCTCCATGTACGTCCCGCTCTCTCCTTTGCTCGTTTGGTTTCAAAGACGCTCACAACTATCAACTCTGATTGGCATTGGACGACAGTGTCGACATATAAACTGAAAGAAAACGCGACGATTGCATTGATCGGTGGCCATACTCTCACACCTGAAAAACCCTCTCCTTCAACCACACCACGTCCGCCGCAGGCGCCCAAGTCAAAGCCGTCAACACCGCAGACAGAGGAGGGTGCGATTTTGGCGATTCGAGCAGAGTTGGAGAAGGTGAGGGAGACACTCGTTCCGGACGTGGATGCGTTCGTTCGGGCGCTCGCGCTGTCCCCTGGGGAGGACGCTATGCCGAAGCTCGAGGCTACACATCCCGAGTCCACCGGATCGCCAACGCCGCTGAATCACACCCGACTGTCAGAGTTGCTGTTGCAATCCTTGCTCCGACTGGATGCGTTGCATATGTCGGGGGTCGATTGGCCGGAGGCGAGGGTGCAACGGAAGGCGGCGGTGAGGGAGGTACAGGGGGTGTTGGATCAGTTGGATGCGGCGTGGGCGGCTCGTTGAGTCGCACGAACTTTCCGTTTTTGATGGCGATGTGGAGGTGGTGTGTCTATGATACCTATTTATTCTCGTTTGACCTGTCGTCGTGGCTCTCCAAACACTAGCGTTGGTCATTGAGTTGGATTCGAGGTCTGAATCATGCTATCATCATTGCTTGATACATCGACGAGGAAGGACTCGACCATGGGTTGTCTTCAACATGTCAGCATTAGGAAATTGACGTGTCACGTGCGGGGCTCACTGATCTCTCCCGAGTCATGGTAGATTTGCTCGTGAGCGCCCTTTCAAATCACTTGGTTAGCGCAAGACTTGACTCGATCTACTCAAGGTACGGTAAGCGGTACGTGTGGTCTTTTATAATCCACGAGTCATTCAGATCGAGTCATTCGTCACTTTAGATTGGATTGTCAACCCATAAAGCTTGTTTCGCGTTCAAGACCGGTCTCCAACGTCTTTCCAACACTAGACACAGTCCAATAGATCAATCATGCCATTCCCCAAGCACGACAGTACGTCATCAACCTCCCACCATCATCCCCATCTGACCGATCTATACAGTATCACAACCGTTCAACTTCTCCAAGGAGGAAGAAAAGGTCATCGCCTACTGGCGCGAGATCGACGCGTTCCAGACGAGCGTGAAGCTTTCAGAAGGCAAGCCCGAGTATGTCTTTTTCGATGGACCGCCCTTTGCCACTGGCTTGCCGCATTATGGTCATCTACTGGCCGGTACCATCAAGGTGCGATTTACAAAAAAGGGTCCCACGAGGACGTCGTGCTGAATTCCCTGCAGGACATCGTGACGCGCTATGCACACGTTACGGGTCATCATGTCACCCGCCGATTCGGCTGGGACACTCACGGTCTACCTGTCGAACACGAGATCGATAAGAAGCTGGGTATCACCGGCCGAGAAGACGTGATGAAAATGGGGATCGACAACTACAACGCCGAATGCCGTGCCATCGTGATGCGGTACTCGTCCGAATGGCGCGCGACCGTCGAACGCATGGGCCGCTGGATCGATTTCGACAATGACTACAAGACGCTGAATACGACGTTCATGGAGAGCATCTGGTGGGCGTTTGCAGCGCTTTGGAAAAAGGGGATGGTGTACCGCGGTACGCGGGTGATGCCGTATTCGGCTGGATGTACGACGCCGTTGTCCAATTTCGAGGCTGGGTTGGATTATCGGGACGTCAACGATCCGGCGGTTACGGTTGCCTTTCAGCTCGTCGATGATCCCACCACGGCACTTCTGGCGTGGACGACGACCCCGTGGACGCTGCCGTCGAATCTGGCGTTGTGCGTCCATCCCGAGTTCACGTACATCAAGATCCACGACGAGGAAAAGGACACCAACTACATTCTTTGCGAAAAGTTGCTTGGGACGTTGTACAAGGATCCCAAGAAGGCCAAGTTCAAGAAAGTTGCGACGTTCAAGGGTGCGGATTTGAAAGGGTGGCGATATGTGCCGCTCTTTGAGTACTTTACTGAGCAGGTGAGAGGAACACCGTGACTGGAGCGTCGGGAACCTAACGCACAGGTTTCGTCCGCAGTACGAAGACCGAGCATTCGTCGTCGTTACTGATACGTACGTTACCGACCAAGATGGTACAGGGATCGTCCAACAAGCACCAGCTTTTGGTGAGGACGATCACCGCATTGCGAGGGAGAATGGTATCGTGGCCGCAGATGAGATGCCACCCTGTCCTCTAGACGACGGTGGCAAGTTCGTCAAACCCGTCACGGATTACGAGGGCATGTACATCAAGGCCAGTCAGCACACGATCGTCTGATTATTTCGCCTCTGTTGACGTGACGTTCATGTAGGCGGCGGACAAGGAGATTATGAAGCACTTGAAGGCCAAGGGACGCCTGGTCGTTCAGTCTACCATCAATCACTCTTACCCGTACTGCTGGCGGTATGTACTACCACCACTCAGTCGTGTCCTGATCGAATAACTTTGTTTGTAGATCGGGCACGCCTCTCATTTATCGCGCGATACCCTCCTGGTTCGTAAGAGTGGAACCCATCAAAGATCAGCTCGTCGCTAACAACAAGGAAACATTATGGTAAGAAACCTGGATGAGCCTTTCTGATATCTCCTCCCGACTGAACGAGCTAGGGTTCCTCAATCCGTTGGTGATAACCGCTTCGGCAAATGGCTTGCCAACGCGCGCGATTGGAACATCTCAAGAAATCGTTACTGGGGTACTCCGCTACCTTTGTGGGCGAGTGATGACTTGGAGGAGGTCCGTCCGATTGTGACATTGGTTGCCGATGGGGTAGTGATAAATACGACTCTTTCCAGGTCGTCGCCGTCGGTTCCATTGAGGAATTGGAGCGGTTGACTGGTGTGACTGGCATCACCGATATCCATCGGGAGAAGATAGACCACCTCACCATTCCCTCGCAAAAGGGAAACGGTGTCCTAAAAAGAGTCGAGGAAGTCTTTGACTGCTGGTTCGAGTCAGGCAGGTAAGCATACCTCCCATCGAATCCTCGTTCCAACCAGAAAGTGATCTGGGCATCAGCATGCCATATGCCCAAATCCACTATCCATTCGAGAACAAGGAATTTTTCGAGCACAATTTCCCAGGAGACTTCGTATCCGAAGGTATTGATCAGACGCGAGGGTGGTTCTACACGTTACTCGTGCTTTCGACCCATTTGTTCGGTAAAGCGCCGTGGAAGAACTTGATCGTCACTGGTCTCGTCCTAGCTGCCGATGGAAAGAAGATGAGCAAAAGTCTCAGAAACTACCCCGATCCGAACCTGATGTTCGAAAAGTATAGTGCTGACGCAGTCAGGTTTGTGTTTCATGCTCGAGTGGAATGAGGACCCAAGTCTTGAGGCTAAAACGTCGTCATTTCCAGGATGTTCCTGGTGAACTCGCCGATCGTCCGTGGCGAGAACCTTCGGTTCCGCGAGGAGGGCGTGCACGACGTCGTCTCTCGCGTCATGCTTCCTTGGGTCAACGCCTTCCGTTTCTTCCTCGGTCAAGCGACGCTCTTGCAAAAGACGACTGGAATCGAGTTCAAATACAACCCTCATGCACCGCTTTCGAACAACGTCATGGATCGGTGGATCCTCGCGCGTTGTCAGTCTCTCATCTTGTTGTTCCGTGAGGAGATGGCCGCGTACAGGCTTTACAGCATTCTCCCGCGCCTCTTGGATCTCGTTGACGAACTGACGAACTGGTACATCCGATTCAACAGGCGAAGGTTAAAGGGCGAGGACGGTGCGGGGGACACGATTGCTGCATTGAACACCTTGTTCGAAACGCTGCTCACATTGTGTCGTACGATGGTGCGTATTCGTTCATAAATTGCGGTTGTCGTCTTGAATTTGCTCAGCGCTGACGCATGTGACAGTCTTCCTACACGCCATTTTTGACGGAAAACCTTTATCAGACGTTACGGGACTACATACCGGAAGACCCATCGGTCCCAGATCCTCGTTCGGTCCATTTCTTGAGCTTCCCGGAAGTGAAAGAAGAATACTTTGATGCTGAGATCGAGCGACAAGTACAGCGGATGAAGGCCGTCATCGACCTCACTCGAAACCTCCGCGAGAGGCACAACCTCTCCCTCAAGGTCTGTTCTCTTCGCGACGCTCTCCGTGTCACTAAAGGGTTGGATGGCTGACCCGTAACTCAACACAGACCCCATTGAAAGAACTTTTGGTGTTCCACCCCGACGCACAGTACATTGCAGACGTGACATCTCTTCAACGGTACATCCTCTCCGAGCTCAACGTGCGTGATGTCATCTTCACCTCTGACGAATCCATGTCCGGCGTGCGCTACCGCGCCGTTGCGGACTGGAGCGTCTTGGGTCGCAAACTTCGCAAGGACCTTGCCCGCGTTAAGAACGCGCTCCCCAACGTCCCGAGCGATGCCGTCAAAACGTACGTCAAAAGCGGTAAACTCACAGTGGACGGCATCGAGCTCGTTGCGGGTGATTTGACGGTCCAGCGGTATCTCGAGCTGCCGCCTGCCTCCGAGGGCCAATACTCGACGCATACGGACAATGATGTGGTCGTGCGACTGGACGTACAGGTTCACCCAGAACTGATGGGCGAGTGGCTCGTGAGGGAGTTGATCAATCGGGTACAAAAGCTGAGGAAAAAGGCGGGGTTGCAAGCGACGGACGATGTCGACGTATATTACAAATTCGAAGACGGATCGGGGGCGGAATTGCTCGACGCCCTCAAGGAGCATGCAGAGCTCGTTTTGAAGACGGTGAGGAGCGTTCCTGTTGATATCCAGGAACGGAAGGGTGGAAAAGTGATCATAGAGGAGGAGCAAGAGGTAGCCGATGTAAAATTTTCATTGGCGTTGGTAAGAGCTGGATAGAGGAAGTCGTGGCAGTAGTAAAGCAAAAGAAGAGAATGTGTACTATACCTCGAGGTAGCAAATAGAATGACGGGAGGCGTAACTGGAGCATAGAAAGTCCGTAGAGTGCTGGTAATATAGAAATACAGGATGCTAATACAGACCCAGAGCGGAACACCCCTAGGGCTTCGACGGTCATTTCTTGGTTGAGCCAAAGCCTCCAAAGCCCATGGCAGCTGCTATTTCATCGTCGACTTCCATAGTGGATTCTTTCGCAAGCAGTATTCGTGCCTGCTCTTTCTGGGCTTGTTTTTGGGCTTTCTTCTCTTCACGCCGGGAGGCCTCCTGGACCTTGAGTTCTGCTAGTCGTTTGTTAAAGTCAAATGATTTTGCGGTGGATGCTTCCTTTGTCTTTTCCCGCAAAAGGGCTATCCGCGCGCGAACCTGCTCCACCGTCGAGCGCTCCATACGCGTTGTTTGCCCCAATCTCCGGAGGTCTAGGTAATACTGTCAGCTTCCTGCCCAAGGACACGAAAACGAAACGAACTCACGAGATCTGCCGTTGATGTGGTCCAAATACCCAGTGGTGTCCTTGTACGTCCGGTTACACGTCTCACAAAAGAAACCAGGCTGGCCAGGACCGCGACCGCCTGGATTCTGCACGACCATCGTCTTACCGAGGTTCTTGTCGAGCTCTAGCGCCTGTTCGCGACGTTTCATGAGCTCTGTGGGTTTGGGAAGATCCTCCTTCCGCCCCTTTCTGGGTGCTTTACCTGTTTCAAGGTTGATGGGCCACGATGCGGGTTGAGAGAAACGAGAGGGCGTTGGGAACGGACTGTGACGCACCCTGCTTCATGCGTTCTTCGTTCTCCTGCATGCGCTCTCTTTCTTCGTCGTCTTTCTTTCGCGCTCGATCTGCGTATTCTTGCTTGTCCCATTTCTTTCGAAAGTCTGTGTCGCCTGCCTTTGCGGTGTGTGCCCCGGATTTGTCTGCCATGGTGGTCTGGGACCTATTGTGTTCTGCTTACGTGAACGGGATTCTGCTAAATGCACGCGCCGGGCGGGCCGTAAAGGACGGACTGCAACAGCCTGCCATTTAATTTGCCCTCCCAGTGTTGAAGCGAAATAGACATGCCACGTGATGACTGTGTGCGGTCACTGTCCATCGCAGTTTACCGCAGTTCACTCAACCAGTTCAAAAATTCCACGTCGCGCTTCTTGTCGACGTCAAGCTCGTTCTTGCTGGCTTGATCCGCATGCTTTGAACTGTCTGCCTCCTCAAGCTCGTGATGTACGCCAACATCGAAGTACCTCTCGCGGCCACGTTTCCTCTCCCCTTCCGCGTCTTGTTCCTCGTCGGCTTGGGTTTGCTGGGGTGGACAACAAATATCCATGGATTGCAGTTGCTCGGTATCGATGGGCCTGGCGCGTTGGACTTCCATGCAAGCATCGGCCACCTTCCTCTCAGGTCCCCCTCGTCTAGTGGACACCCCTCCGCCCGCTCTTTCTATTTGCCTCTTTATGGAATCTTCATCGGATACACAAGCTGGTGTTTCGCTGCTTGGCTTTTATTTCGAGCAGCAACACGATCAGATACCGCTCTCGTGGATATATTCAGATATGTTCCCGCTGTGTGCATTCTTGGTGTGGTGACAGTACTCGTGTGTCCGTACGATGTCTTGTACAAACGAGAGCGCGACTGGTTCCTCTTGTTCGTGACTTGACTGTATTCGTGACGCGTGTTCCTGATATCCTCCCCTTTAGTGCTGCTACGAGGTGCCTCTCTTCTGGTTCTAATCGCTCTGTATATTTCTCGGATGTCATATTTGCCGACGTTCTGACATCATTCGCAAAAGTCCTTGGTGACATGTGGTTGTCGTTGTGCATGCTGCTTCCGGGAGGTAGTCTCTTACAAGTTCCATCGCAGGATGGCTGGTACCAGTGGATACTACCAAGCCTCATGAGGTGAGATCCCACTTCCAATTCTACCTTCTATGGCGCTCAGATATATCAGTTTGCCTTACCTGATTCGTTTACGCCAATGTCTTATCGAGTACTGTTCTCCGACGAACTCGAGCCGCCGTCCACTCTCCAATGCTATCAAATACGCTTCGTCGTTCCCCGTGATATTCCTTTCTGCTGCTCAAAGAATCGTGATCTCAGACCTACTGCAAACTCACGGGAATTCCCCCACCCAGCAGGGATGGCATGGTGAACACCCACTCTTTCGTCTTTGGTATGTTGGTCCTCGGCCCTCTCTGGATCACCGAACCTACCTTATACTCAACAGGCTGATGTCAGTCGCTATCAATTCGTTGTATTCGTTTTGGTGGGACTTGACCAACGACTGGGGTCTTGATCTCTTGGCCTTGAGTTCAACCAAGTCACGAGAGGGATCACTGAGATCGCGACAGGTAAACGTTACATCAACCAGCAGATCACATGAATCTTCTCCACTACACCAGACGTCTTCATCATTCGACTCCACAGGGCGGCGTGACGTCCCGTATCCGTACGGGCTCCGTGCGGTGCTCCTATTTCCTCTTTCAGTCTACCCCATGGCCATCTTCTTGAATTTCATCCTTCGAATGACATGGTCCATCAAGCTGTCAAGCCACCTCTACTCACAGCCAGACGGGAGTGTACTCATCTTTTGGCTCGAAATGGCAGAGGTGCTGCGGAGATGGATTTGGGTCTTTCTTCGTATAGAATGGGAAGTCGTAAGGAGAGGAAGAGACAAGGCGCGCGCTATAGGAAATGGTATACCATCTGACGATGTAGAACTCTTCCAGGCACACAATAAGGGAGATGCATTCGATTGATCTACACTTACGTGTCATAAAACGGTAGCTGTTTGTGGTAAGTTCCCGATTTTTTTCTTCCAAACTGGGTGGCCTGAATGTTCGCCGTTGAAGCATACATGTCAAGATTCTATTAGATGTGAATTCACTTTTATTGCATGCCAGGCTCGCAGGTAGTTCCCGGAACGTCCCGATTCCTTCAGCACATGATCATACCCGCCGTTGAAATGATGTCCTTTTTACGACAGATCCCGAAAATTTCCGACCTCATCCTAAACGGTGGCCACGGTCCGTGCCTTTTGGTACCTCAAGCACCGGGCCACTCCACATGCAGCAGAACGAGAACGCAGCTTATAAGTAACTCCGTGGAATAAAAGCTGACTAGATAACAATTGCTGATCGATGCAGCTCCCGGATCAGTCATCGTCATTGCCTGAATGAAGATGCCGGGAGACCTGGGATCCCCTCGTCTTGGATTACCCGTGGCCGCCTGGAGTGTGGGGGTCCATCATATCGCGGAGAAGAAAGACCTCCGAAAATACCCGGCTCGCACCTCATATAGTTACTGTGCTGGGACGGTACGATGTTGACCCAGGCCCTGATTCCGATTGGTTGGCGATCGCATGATCACGTGCTCGAAACCTCCGAAATCCGCCTTCTGCAAGTTCTCGTGAATCGGAGGCAATCCGGTGGTGAGATAGTCCATCCGCGCCTTCGCACCTACTGCTGATGACGGTTATTCATAGTAGCCCATACTCGCACAAAGAACTACCCCTTTATCGGGGTATAAAAACTGGGCAATTCATGATGTCTTGGATCCATCTCTCGCTCCAGTTCCTCCTCAGCATCAACTACTTACAAACCATCCGTTCTAGCCATGAAGGTGAGCTGAATTACCCCTATATCCAGTCTGTACGATTACTCATTTTGATATATAGGTTCTTGCTATTCTTTACAAAGGTGGTAAAGCCGCCAAGAACGAGCCTCGTCTCCTTGGTACGATCGAGAACGAGGTGGGCAACGATTAGAAGCAGTTCGCCGCCGGTGGCCATTCTAACCAGACATGCAGCTCGGCCTCCGCCAGTACCTTGAGTCGCAGGGACACGAATACATTGTAGGTGTACCCTTCTAGAATTAGATCCGTTTGCTCACGCCGCATTTGATGACAGGTGTCTGACTCCAAGGAAGGCCCCGACAGTGTCTTCCAAAAGCACATCGTTGATGTGTGTCTACCGCCCCAAATCTGATTCCGCAGGATCTCATCGTCTTTTTTTTAGGCTGAGATTCTGATCACTACACCGTTCCACCCCGGATACCTCACGGCTGACCTTTTCGAGAAGGTATGGACTATCACTGTTTTTGTCAGCTGAGAACGACGATGTGAACGCGTGTCCCGTTTGCGTGTAGGCCAAGAAGTTGAGGCTCTGTGTCACAGCTGGTGTCGGCTCTGACCACATTGACCTCAACACCGCCGTCAAGAAGGACATCCAGGTGTTGGAAGTCTCCGGCTCAAATGTCGTCTCCGTTGCTGAGCACGTCATCATGTCCATCCTCCTCCTCGTCAGGAACTTTATTCCTGCCCACGAGGTACGTGACGCGTTGTTTTTTGTTCACACTGTGAGGCCGTATTCTAAGGCCTGTATTACGTATCGTATAGATGATCGAGCGCGGTGACTGGCAAGTCTCAGATGTCGCCTGCAACGCCTTTGATTTGGAGGGCAAGGTCGTCGGTACCATCGGTGCAGGCCGTATCGGTTACCGTGTCCTTCAGCGTTTGATTCCCTTTGACTGCAAGGAGCTCCTCTACTACGACTATGCTCCTCTCCCTGAAGGTGAGCTCACTGGCTTCACCCCCTCGATCTTTCTCATCTGTTTTTCGTCATACCAGCTGGCGCCAAGGCCGTCAAGGCACGCCGCGTCGAGGACCTCAAGGATTTCGTCTCTCAATGCGATGTCATCACCGTCAACTGCCCCCTCCACGAAGGCACCCGTGGACTCATCAACGCCGACCTTCTCAAGCACTTCAAGAAAGGTGCATGGCTCATCAACACCGCTCGTGGTGCCATCTGCGACAAGGACGCCGTCGCCGCGGCCATCAAGTCTGGTCGACTGAACGGTACGTCTGCACGTCTCCCATCCGTGGCTCGTCTCCGGCGTACTGATCCGAGGGTCCTTCTTCTTGCTTTTGACTTGACCATCAGGCTACTCGGGTGATGTCTGGGACGTCCAGCCTGCACCGCGCGATCACGTCTGGCGGACGGTGAAGAACCCTCTTAGCGGTGGCAACGGCATGGTTCCTCATTACTCCGGTACGACGCTCGACGCTCAGGCGCGTTACGCCCGTGGAACGAAAAGCATCATCGAGAATTACCTCGCCAGCAAGCCTCAGGAGCCCGCCAACATCATCGTCGGCGTTGGCAAGTACGAGACCAGGTCGTACGGTCAGCGCTGAGCTACGTACCGCGGTGCGATCTGTTGGTTGTCTAACGCATAACGGAATGGTGGCGGCTTTGAGCGTCGTGTATGAGTATGCCATAACGTGTTCACCTTGTATACGTAGTATAAAGCATCCAAAAACCGTTATGTATCACCCGTGCGTGAGGAACCTGCAACTTGTGTTCTCCTTTCTCGGACTTTGAAGAATGGTCCTGGGAGATCCCGCCATCACAGCCTGTGGAGTGTGGGCGTGGGGTCCTTCAACCCCTTGAATCATCTTCCGGGTTCCTGGCGAGTGCCTTGCACCAGTGGGGTTTCAAAACGGAACATGCCGACCGTATCATGGCACTGAGGGTCCATCAGATCAGACAACACGCATGATTGATTGATCGTACCTCTGCGTCCGAGCCACTTGACATCCAGGGACAAACGTCATAGCTTCACGGTACAACTTGAATAGTAGCTTCATTCATAAAGCGCGTTATAAACAGAACGCGTGGTAAGATGTCATCATGATCAACCAACGAATGGAAGACGAAAAGAAGATACCGTTTTCCTCATACGCTCTCACTCTTGCGGTCATGTGTGCTCAACCAGCCTGATACATTACATTGCACGACCAGCGACGACGCGCTGTAAGGCGTGACGTAAGGATTGTTCTGCAGATTGATCGAAGGCGTATACGTCGCGTTCAGTTGCGACACGGGCCCATAGCGCGTACTACAAAAGGACTGCATTGAGGAAATGTGTCTAGAGTAGCTTTTGATAGACCGGACGATCCTTGGCCCGGCCGGCAGATATCGAGGTTTGATAGGATAGGCGGCCCGACTGTAGCTCCATCGATCCCGTTTTGCCCCGGGTTGTCCCACGACAAATTCACCTGATAGCTTGGATGAGAAGTTGCAGAGACGACCATAGAAACCTCAGCTTGGCGCTATAGAGATGGGATTGCTCTAGGACCATCGTGTCAACAGTTCCCACATGTGCTTGGCTGTCCGCCACTCATTGTGATATTGAGCGTGGGGGAAGATCTGCCATGCGATGCGTGGGTAGTCCGCTGGGCAAGTCACCAAGTAGGGCGAGAGATCTGAGGTGTCCATGCCCATGCCTAGGGATGCCTGCGACGAAATGGACAGTCATCGGGAAGAGGCCCTCGAATTGGCGGAACATCCTTTGTTGTCGAGGAGCTATCAAATAGGGTCAGAACGGACAGAATCATTGTGACAGCAGGCGAATGACCTTTTGGAAAAAATAAAAGGACTTACGGACGGTGGTCAATGGGTACTGATAGATCCAAGGTTTTGCACCACGGCCAAAAGGGTAAATTGAAGTGCAAATACATTCACATTAACCATGGAGGTCGGACGATAGATGACGTTGGCAATTATGTGTGCTTGGCCGAGTTCTTGATTCGCCACACACTCAATTAAGTGCTGATAGTCCGCCTCAAGGCCCAGCATCTTGGGGGGGGGGGGGGGGGGGGGGGGGGGGGAAGTGAAACATTGAGAGCGGCCCACTGAGTGGGCCG
>JBBPNY010000422.1:0-19041 GCA_038091165.1 Rubroboletus pulcherrimus
CGTCCGCATCCTCGTCCCCGTCCTCGTCCCCATCCACGCCCGTCGACGACGCGCTCGCTGCAGGACCAGACCCAGCGCCGGATGCGGGAACGGGGTCGCCCTCATGTTCGAATAGGTAGTCCATCGCAGGTTGAAGTCCCCGTCCGCTCGTCGCCTTGAGTGCCCCTAGCGAGCGGCCAACGTGCGTAACGTGCATGCATACATCGCATCCATCGAACCGTGTCACAAGCCAACAAACGCGCAAACGAAGAAACGAGCGAAAAAACAAGAGACACGTTAGTAACCCCCAATCCGCCCACACTTGAAGAAAAGGACGAGAAGGGTCAACTGACAATCAACACGGGCGGGGTCGAACCCCATACTCAACAACGTCTCTCTATCGCTCGGCATCGCGCACGTCGTCGATCCGCTTGGTGTCGATGATCCCTGTGTAAGCTTTGAGTCGCGTTGCCAATTGTGGATATATCTTGCACAGCCACTACAGAGGGGAATGCCAACAAACACCCCTTTTTCACTAACTTGATTAACTTGAACGATGGTGCAGACAAGAGCAACCGCAAAAAGAATCGAGTCAGGGCAACCCAACGGTAACTGCGGAGTGCTGCCGTAGGGCACTGCCGTTGGACCTCCCCTGGGACTCGATGGCGATCCGAATCACCTGCCAAGAAACGTCGACAAGACGATGCAGAATCTTCCAAGAAGCGGCGTCGAGGAAAGCCGAGCGAACTATGTCAATTGAACCTCGATGTGTTGTTCCTCGTACGTAGATTTTCTTTCCCTTTTTTGATCAATTTCTGACAAACGCGATGGTACTAGATTGCTGCATACGTTCACCCTATAGACCTCCTGAACCTTGCACGCACCTGCAAATCCCTTCGGGAATTCTTGATGGACAAGTGTTCGGAGTTCGTCTGGAAGGTAGCTCGCCCAATCGGGGGTCTGCCTGACTGCCCAGTTGACTTGACTGAACCCGAATACGCAAATCTCGCATTTTGCGCCCGTTGCCATGTACGTACAAACTCCTTTGGTGGCTTGAAACGCTCTGAGAGATCTATCAGGGCTGTGGGAAATATGCAAAAATGATTCTTTGGAAAATGCGCCGCAGGTATTGTCCAGATTGCAGAGCCAGACGGTAGGATCCCATGGAGGCTTCACTATAATCTTTGAGTTCATATATCGAATTAGGCTTCTCCCTTTTTCTTCGTTGCATGAGATCATCTGTGCACACGAAGTTCTGGCCACAGAAAAACTCACGATAGGAAAGCGTATCTGCCACCATCGTTCGAGCCGCCACGCTGCTGGACCACGTTACAGAAACAACATATTGGGTTGACAAAGAACAGATGGATTCATTTATGCGCGAATATAATCACTCCTCCGACAGGAATCAATTATTATGCGACAAACAGGGCCAGTATGCTGTTGTACGGGAGGTTCATTTATTATTTCCTTTTCTTTCGTTCGTCCGCCTGATTGGCTTCTCACAGCATGCGAGAAAATGCATATTCTGGCAGGATGTCGTAGAAACAAGACGTAAATCCGATCTCGAATCGCGTCGGGAAGAGCGAGAGACAAGGTTGGTCCTTTTTCTTGACAGTCATGATATTATATGAAGTTGGCATAGCATTTTCGAGCGCCTCGAGCAGCACGGGTATGAGCCCGAGATTGATTTTTTTGGATACCGTGCAATCCAAGAATCCCGCAAGTCCCTTTTCAAGACACCCAAGCCGCTCACCGACAGAGGTCCGCTTTCACCACATGAGATAGGCTTGACTCGACACTGATTCTTAATATGACAGAATAGGCCCATGGCCCGAGTGGTTTGAAACCATGAACAAGTTCAGGTTTAAACGATTAGATAAGACTGTTTACAAACCACGTCGAGACTCCTTGGTGTCTGAATATGCCAACTACGTGACTAGTCCGTCACCGAACACACTAGCCTTTGACCTTCTTCCACACGTGACTGACCTCGTTCATTTTCCCCTTTTGCAAGACATCATCAGGGCTCCAGATGGAACTCAAATGGATGACCACCCATTTGAATCTGCGTTTGCACAACTGCCTGTATTAGTTGACGAGTGGAGACAGAAGTTCGATGCTCAACTTGCTGAGTTGGTCAAGATTCCTTCCCATTTATCCCTCAAAAACGCATCCCGTCGTCGCGCCGCGGCATCAAGCAAAACAACACGTATGGAATCATCCCAACTTATAGGCACCGACAAACTACGCCTGGCCTGTGCAGTGTTTAATACAGTTTCCATCTTCACACATCCCGAGGTGCTCAGTACCATGCGTCACTGTGAATCCCTGGACGATAGCGAAGATGACTCGGAATGCACTGTGTCTATCCAGAGCCGATTCCAAGTTACGCTCTTGGAGGATGCTCCCTACATCATCCATGCATGCGGACTGGATCCAAATGTCGCCACAGCCGAAGATATGGATTGCCGCAACGCTCGATTAGTATGTCTGTCTTGCATGCATCGGCATACCGGGAGTTGGAGGGATGCAGTACGTCTTCCTGTTCATCAGAGTAGAGTAATCTGAGACGCTAAGCATCACATACTGAACGATAGATGTGGCATGCTCATTTCTACCATCGAAGTGGGCAAGCGTCGCATTCCGACTCAGCACGCTGGGGGATCGTCCACGACGAGCATACAGCCACAATTGAGGCTGCCGAGCTGTGCAAGAAAGCATTACGTCCGGAATACACACGGTGCCTGTTGTGCCGTCCCTGTGTGGGGGATGCAAAGCTTCATAAGAATACCATCCTTCACCTCAACTCTCAGTGAGCCTCTTGCATTGGTTGTATTCGTATGCTAGAAATTGAACACGCATTCATGACGCAGTCACGGGGTGGCAAGCGGTGACATCAAACGAGGCATGCACTATGTGAATTTGGGCATGCATGAATCGTCTTCGGTGGAGGTGGTCGAAGAAGGGGGGCCAGGTGACATTCAAGGGGCCGATCTATGATGTTGTCCCGGGCTGATGACCTTGTGCGTTTGTGTGGGGATCTCGGTATGCGGGCCAAATGCCAAAGTGCCCAATCAGGCCAAGCTCACAAACTTGAAGCCCTGGTAGTGTAGTAAGATTTCTAAGCCCAACACCTGCACCCTTCGCTAAACCCCCATCATCACAGCGATCTAAGTGTCCCGACTTGTGGGAGAATCGAGCAGCCCTATTAATAATTGATAATTTGACGAGACTGGACTATCGATTATACTACCGGAACTGACAGCTATTGTGATATCAACATCAAGCAAGTCCGCCAATGTAAGGATACATCTAGTACACAGAATTGTATCACACAGTCCATGGCGAGTCTACCTTCGCATTTCACGTAGTCTACCACCACCAGCCCATCATAGCTCATTCCTTCCCGCAGCAGATGCCCAAATGACACAAGTGCGCTAAACGTGTGTATTCCGACTTTGATTGCTTGTTCACCCACCCTTCAAAGCTTCATGTTCATGTGTCGTGGCTCGCTGGACATTCCGAACTGCACTTGATCCTTGACATGATGAATGGTTTTGACCGACTTGACCCTTCCAGCTTCTGCGACGCTGTTACATGTTACAGCCTCCCCAGCTCCATCATCGTCTTCAGAGATCGGCTCAATTTGACGTCCCTTATTCTATCCGCACCGCATCCAGTCTTACCGCTCCAATTATTGTCTTCGGCGTCACTAAACAGGGCGGACCTCTCATCAAGCTCGGGAGCTCGCGGCGACACGTTGCAGATTTGACATTTTCCGTTCCGAACCCGGGGACGAATAGAGGATTATTGCCTGTCAGAATATTAGGTGCCAGAAATTTTTGCTGAACGCACCATCGCGTCTCCTATCATCATCATTGCAGAGCGTCGCAAGGCTGCGATAACACATCCCGATCAGTGCCATCAATATCAGTATGATCCCAGAAGAAAATGCGAGTGTAGAAAAAGGAAGGAAGAAGAATCGTGTTGACGCCCTGATCGCATAACAACACGAGGCGGGTTGTGTTGGTCAGGCGGTCATTGAAAGAATGTAAAAGAAAGGATATGTCAGGAACAGTTACGTCAGGGCTTCAGTGCAGCTCGCGTGACCGAAATTGTGGAATTGTCGATAAACACTGTGAAGGGACGTCGACGCAAGGTGAATGACTCCAGGATTCCCAGGAAAATGCCCATTCTCCAGCAGGTGCTTTTCGAGTGACTTTCGAAAATATAAATATATATACTGGAGATCTGGCATCGACACAAGACTAACGGGCCATGTTGATCGGAAGGTGGGGAACGTGTTGTCATTTTCTGGGATGTCAATGGAATTATTGATAAACGGCATGCAGTAGAACAACATACGTGGACACCTACAGCGAATTTGGAATGATCCATATCTCCGGCTACTTTTTCACCCGATTCACTAACGCTAACCCCTCATTTTCCTCGGGATTCTAGGAGAATGAGGTCGACACCCTCCTGCTCGAGCGTCAGTAATCCATCAAAAAGGCGTTGGGCAATGACCGTCAGGTCTGACAGAGATCCCAGAGTATAACGATGCCACTGAATCACTGGATCCTCAAGGAGCGTCTTGGCTAAAGCAGACATTGGCGCGAGTAGGACTTGGTTTGCCTGAAGAGTCCGCACTTGGTGCAGCTAGGGTAACGTTGGAAAGGGAGATGAGAGCGCGCGCGACTGGATGGGAGGGCATTCTGACAGCGACAGTCGGATAATTTGCGGTAATAATGCTGGGTATCCTGGTGGGGTCACTCGGAAAAGGGATTGTCAGCGGGCCGGGCCAGAAAGTTTCGATACGATGGGGAAATGGTAAAGTTGGGAGGAAGGAGGGACTGGAGCATGGTTTGCGAGGAGACATGGACGATGAGTGGGTTGTCAGCGGGACGGCCTTGATGGAGAATATGCGTGAGGCCGCTTCGATGCCGAGGCTGTAAACGGTTTCGAAGTGGGTGGAGATGGCCGGAAGCAACGCGGAGAGATGCGAGAGTGGTGGGAGGAGATGCAGGGCCGACCGTCTTGATCGAACAAGATGGATGCTGGATCACACCCAGTGAGAACCTGCGTCGAGAACGATTGAGACATGATCTGTATGAAGCTGGCAGGTCGGGGGACAAGTAAACACATCCTCAAGTGCTAGTCTACTCAACTCGAGAAACCGGCATGTTCAGTCCCACCCTCCGAGCCGTAGCCTCTATCCTTTCCTCCGCCGTAAGGTCAACGAGTGGGTTGTATCTCTCCAGTAGCGTCTGCATCCTCAATTCAGTCAGCCGTGTTCGCTCCAAACCGACCACGACGAATACCTTGTACTCCCTCTGCGAGCGCATAAAAGTCACAATGTCTTCCACGTCACGGCGAAATCCCTCGCGCTCGTTGGATTGGCTGTGTCGCTCGAACAGCCTTCGCAAGTTGGCCGAGATGTCTTTGTTTCTTTGCGTTCGTGGCGAGATGCTCTGGAATAAAAAGGAAGCAAAGTCAGACCCCGTATACCCAGGCAACACATCATGCTCACCGCTCTTGCAGCTTCTCTGGCCACGCTGCGGTACAGTCGAACAGTGTCTCGGGCAGCCATGTCAAAGTAGGTTGGACCCGCGATTTATCAATGTCAAAGCGAATTACTTATTTAATTGCATAATAATATCTAGGATAGAATGTGTTTATGGTTCGTTTTGCGCTGAGTAGTGCGTGGGCATTGCAAGTCACCTTATGCGACGTTTGAGTGTGGAGCAAGCGTTACTCTGGTCGGTAAAGAGAGCAAGACGTGCGCAAAATAATGTCCTTCCCGCTCAAGTTCCCGCTAGTACATATCAAGGCGCATGCGGGATTTCAAATCACTTGTGCTTTCCATACTTGCACCAGCCTTTGCACAAAACCCAGCTGGGGGCTCAAATCGCTCAAAGCCAGGCCTAAGCACATCACTAGTGGAACTCCGAGTACCTTCTTGTGCATGGAATCCGATTTGGTAAACGGGGACCTTCCGGCGAGGGGGATCAATTGATCATGATTCATGATGCAGATATGATTTGACTAACAAACTACTACCGTAGCAGCACTTCAAGTTGGGGGCTATCCAGACTTCGGACCTGGCTAAATATGGTTGCACTTTTGAGGGTTTCGAGGGTTCCGTTGCATTCCGGACAAGCTCAGTCTGTCCATGTCCCATTCGCACAGCGATCTCGTGACATCACTCTATCCACCTCGTGGAACATGTGCACGAGGGGCTGTCCTTCTCCAATGCCGACAGACGTAATAGGAGCCCTACTCGCGGCGGAACTGAGATGTCAATGAAGCAGCAACGTTTTCCGACCCTCTACTCTATGTATTGAACTCCTCCGAAACTGTGGGTTGTTGACATGTGAGTGACACGATCCCGGAAAGAAACGGAAACGAAATGAATAAATATGGACTAGGTCAACTAGCGCAATGGTCACCGTTGTTAAAACCCATCCAACTCACACATCCCCCAGTGTTGTGGACTGGTTTACGTCCGCAAACACCACCACTTCCGTAGTCTTCGAAATGCCCTACGGTGACAATGTCGTCGGATAAGCCCATGATAGTTGAAACAGACTGAATTATGAAAACCCACCCGAGGGGAGGAAGGAACCCTCTTCGCCTGTCCACGCTCCTTGACAGTCTTGGTGCTGACGAAAACAGGCAAACCTGAACTTGCGAACAAGTCGGCATTGCCATTGTGCGTCAATGTTTCGCCCCGAACATATGCTCTGGCATTCAAGTTCGCAAGGAGGGTGTTACAGTAGATCGAACAAAGTGGTACGCTGAACACGGTGTAGATCGCATATAAAGGGAAGGCATGCAACTATAGCATTTAGATCAGGAGATATTGCAAACAAGCATGCGAGTGACGAGCGACACGCACTGTGACCATGGTCAGGAGGGCAAACAAGGCCGTCCAGATACCCGTATTCACCGCGAACACGGTGAGGCGTTGCAAAATGTGAGCAGTACTTGCAGACAAAAATGCATCGTCAGATGGATTTCCGAGTTGGCAGCTCTGCACTTACCTTGCAAATCCGGTGGCCATCCGCGTGCGCACAAGTAAGTATGTCATGAACATGGCGATCAGAATATCTACTCCGGCAGCAACAGAGAAAGATAAGGTGACCAAGGTCTGTTCACCGGATGCTGAGCTCTTTGGTTCTGATTATAAAACATATCCCTACCGAAAACGTTTGGTCGGTGAGCGCATTGTGCTCTACGCTGGTAGTGAATAGCATGCATGAGCAGATTGCAATTGCAGTCTGGGATAGAAGCAAACGCACCCATTTGCCATATACATCGCTTTCCCAACATAAACTGAAGTTGTGATCATCAGTATCTACCGATGCGAATGCGACTAATGTCAGCTTACTGAAAGCAACCACTGATGTTTAGAAAACGAAGACATGATTAGACTCGAGTCCCCCGAAGTTTATGAAGTCTCACCAAGTTGGATGATGGCTAGCATAACCTGCACCACAGGGATTAAGCGAAACTAAATTCCTTGTAGTGCAGACTCCTTACCCATATGAGCGGCGCAACAATGTTCTTGTTGCTGACTGAGCTGGTGTGAATAAATGGGTCAAGGACGTGGAGGTCGAGACGGACAAACGTAGATTCGATAAACGAAAAAACCTTGACTGCTTACTGCAACCACGGTCTGAATGCTATAAGCACTTATTCTAGGCACAAAAATTAATACGTACTGTGAAGGGGAACTGTATCTACGACTTGTTGGTAGACCATCCAAGGAGGATATGAACAGAACTTACGATGAGCTCACTGGGAAAATAAATGAGGCGTGAAAAATGGCATTCTGAAAGAAATGACTCACGGAAAGTTGGTAGTCAGAAGTAAAAATGGGTTCGAGATTCCGATGAAGATGGGTTTCCATACTATGTGAGGCACAATGTGAACGAGACGTCCGAGGCTGTGTATGCCGAGAAACGAACCACCACCAACAACCAAACCTTCATGAACTGTATTGAGTATCCTATTACGAAGCGTCAGGGATGGCGCAAACCGAGGCGATAGGTCTTTACCATAAAGCTGCTACCTGGAAAAGACGGTACATTATCATGACGGATTTGTTCAGAACTGGACTCACAAATATCTTCATGCGCAAAAGATCATTCTGATAGCTGGAACAAAGTGTGATGAGCTGACGAAAAAGTACAAGAAACATACACCTTACTGGACATAATAGAAGAATCTGTCCGAGTGGTAAGAGTGCACTTCGTTCCATGGCTGCCGTCGCTTTGGAATGAGCAGCACTCACGTTTGCATGCATGCGACACCGTAAAATGCAGTCGACAGGATAGCAGAAAAGTACAATGAACCGAATACCGGTCCGTATAGATCGGCAGATGTTGACATGACTCGTGTCGACTCGACTGTGCGTTAGTTAGTAGGAGCAGGAAACGGTGTCAAACATGGAGTAATATCCAGCCCGTAGTATATATACATCCCCGGGGAAATCGAATAACAACTGGCCACCGTGCGGCGTATCTTGAAACCATTGACAACGCTGGGGAAGGATTCACTATTATGTAATATCATGGAAATATGATGGTTCCCACCGCGGCCGCATCAAGAGAATAACCGCAGCATGGTATAAAAATTCAGGGGTGCATCAAAACATGATGATTCTCGCTGCTATTAAAATATCGACTTCAGCTACGGTCCTAGCCAAGATTCCAGATATATACATTGGCTAAATGTGTGCCAAAATCTAAGGCCTATCTCGACGAACAATTAGTCCAAGACTTGTTTTAGAAGTTTGTGCCAATGTATGATGCATGGACAAAATCCGGAACATACTCGATGTTTTGCCCCATCATCGCCTGCCCGGCACGCAAAACGGTGCAGTGATTGTCGTGGACAATAATGTCATGGAGGCGAGACCAGTATTGATCCGCCGGGAGTGCTCTCAAGGACGCGTGATTAGTAAAACTCATCAAGCACAGCCTCCCATACTCACAAGGGTTTAAACGTTTACCACTGGACATACAGGTACGAAAAATTACATCAGGTTTTTTCGAGAAATCGATCATGGTCTTCAAGCTGACATCATAGCCGAGTACCTCAGGCCGGGTTGATCGAACACTTGGTCACGTATCGCCGCCCGGGTACAATGTCATTCGGGTTACCAAAGACTATCTCCCACTGGGGCTCCGAATATAGATATATGAATGGTGAGTGCTCGAAAAACTGATATATGTAGTATGCCCCTTGTTTTGGAGATGGCTAACGAGCACACTCCTTAAAGCATATTGCTGCAGAGACCCTGATGGCAGGACATTCACGCGGACTACTCGGTCCGATTTTCCACCTTCCTGATCACGGAAAATTAATATTGGAACGGGGAACTGATGCCCGACTGTATTACTAACAACAATTTGGCCTCTAGGTTAAGCTGCTGTGAATTTAGTTCGTGGCAGGTTTTGCCACAGATGGTACTGGTGGCCCGCTCGACTGCCTTTGGCATATATAAACACTATGAGCTGGCTCCCACTCCGTCTTCGACACCGTTTCCCGTTCCTGCGACCTGAACTCGAAGCAGAGTCGAGTCGATACGAGTCATGTCAACCAACCCACTTCTTCCACGATATACGGTTCACTGTACTTCGGTGTTGTCATATCGACCGCATTTTACGCTGTGACATGCATGCAAAAGTTAGTGCGAGGAGCTCGACAGTGTTGGCCGGACTGCCAGAGCACTGCACAGGGCAATCGGGGCACACCTTGACAGCGCTATCGCAATGGCCTGTTCCGCGCAGAGCACGGGGTTGTGGCCTCTTCGTTTGTCCGTCGATCGCGTCGAATGGCCCATCAAATGAGCCCCGGCGCAAGATTTCGTGTAGTGATGATGTCGCATGTTTCTGGTTTCCCAGATCGCGATGTTTTATTTGTAGTGCCGATGAATTCCCAGCTAACAATCAACCTGGCAACTATTCCCTCTGGTCGATGCCCGAGGTACTAGGATGTGTGCATAATCATAGAAAATCTGTGACGTAGAGGTCGGTTCGGCCGCCGTCCAAGGGTGCCTCGAAGAAAACGACACGGGGCACCTCCTCCAAACTTCTTGGCTTCGAGAAGTGGATAATGTTCCGCAGGAAACACCGTGTCATTGTTGGCTACCACAGCAGGTTCGATATGGTGGGTGGTCCGGTCATGCTCGAACTCCGAGTACCCTCTGGTCCGTGGCATCAGATCTTGATGCAATTGGTGAATGGGCGGATATTGTGGCAAGCTGTCTCGGGGGAATAAATAGATACCGAGCTACTACTAGTAACACTCTTCCCCGCGTTGAATCCATCTGCCAGATCCGAAGACTTCAAGTCGGGAGCGATCGAAACCTGGCTCATGATTGCTCCTTTGAGTGCTTGAGCGTTCCGCGACTCGTATGCGGATAAGCCCAGCCTGTCCATATTCTATCCATCTCGTGCTTCGGGTGGACCATGAGGGGTAGAAGCACATGTCTCGGCCTCTTCCAGTCCTTCTCCTCGTCTGGTGCCGCCGGACATAGTAGGACCCTTACTCGCGGCGCAACCGATATGTAAATGAAGCAGCGCCGTCGACTCGCTGACAACGTTTTCTGACCCTACTACCCCATGTATTGAACTCCCTCGAAACAGTCGATTGTTGACATGCGAGCAACACGATAGCAGAAAGAAATGGAAACAAGGCGGATAAGTACACGGTAGTAAAGAATATCATGGACTAGGTCGAATAGCACAATGGTCACCTTTGTCAAAACCCACCCAGCTCACGTATTCTCCGCTTTTGTGGACCGGCTTGTGTCCGGAAACATCACCACTTCCGTGGTCTTCCATATACCCTACCGTGACAACGTCGTCCTGTAAGCCTATTATAGTTAAAGTGGATTGGACTATGAAAACCTACCTGAGGGGCGGAAGGAACCCTCTTCGTCTCTCCACTCCGTTTGTCAATCGTGGCGCCGTTGGAAGCAGGTAGACCTGAACTCGCGAACAAGTCGGCATCGACATTGTGCGTCAATGTTTCACCCCGAACATATGCTCTGGCATTCAAGTTCGCAAGGAGGGTGTTACAGTAGATCGGGCAGAGTGGCATGATAAACACAGCGTAGATCGCATATAAAGGGAAGGCATGCAACTATAACATCTAGATCAGGAAATATTGCAGTGCCAGTGACGAGCGACACGCACTGTGATGATGGTCAAGAGGGCGAACAAGGCTGTCCAGATGCCCGTATTCACCGCGAACACGGTGAGGCGTTGTAAAACTTGAGCAGTACTTGCAGACCCCAACCCATCGTCAGACGCATTTGCGAGTCGGTAGCTCTGCACTTACCTGGAGAATCCACTGGCAGTGGCGATCCGCGTGCGCACAAGTAAGCACGTCAGGAAAATGGCGATCAAAACATCTATTCCGGCAGCGATAGAACAAGATAAGATGACCAGGGTCTGTTCATCAGATGCTGAGCCCTTTGGTTCTGATTATACAATACATCCCCACCATAAACATGTGGTCAGAGAGCTCAGTGTACTGAACAGCCTGTAGGCTGGAAGTGAATAGGAAGCAAGCATGAGCAGATTGCAGTCTGAGATAAAGAAACGCACCCATTCGCACTATACAGCCCCTTTCCGACATAAACTAGTTGTGATCATCAGTATTTGCTGATGTGAATGTGACCAATGACAGCCTACTGAAAGCAACCACTGATGTTTAGACAACCCTATTAGACTCGAGTCTCCCAAAGTTTATAAAGTCTTACCGAATTGGATGATCGCTAGCATAACCTGCATCACAGGGATTAAGCGAAACTGAATTCCTTGTAGTGCAAACTCCTTACCCATACGAGTGGCACAATAATGTTCTTCCTGCTGACTGAGCTGGTGTGAGTAAATGGGAAAAGGTCGTGGAGGTCGAGACGCACAGATGTAGATTCGATAAACAAAAAAGCCTTGAGTACTTATTGCAACCAGGGTCTGAATGCTATAAGCACTCATTCCTGGCACCGAAATAGAAATATATGCGTACCGTGAAGATGAACTGTATCTACGACTTGTTGGTAGACTTTCCAAGGAGGATATGAAAAGAGCTCACCATGAGCTCGCTGGGAAAACAGTTGAGGTGTGAAAAATGTGATTATGAAAGAAGGGACTCACGGAGGCACATACAGAAATAAGGTTGGGTTCGTCAGGCCAGCAAAGAGATATTTCCATGCTATGTGAGGCACACTGTGAACGAGACGTCCGACGCTGCATATCGAGAAACGAACCACCAGAAATAATCAAAGCTTCATGAACTGTATTTAGTGCCCTATTGCAAACCGTCAGGGATGTCGCAAACCGAAGCAACGGGCGTTTACCATAACGCTGCTACCTGCGAAGGACGGTACATCATCATGCTGGACTTGTTCGCAAATTGACTTACCATGATCTTCATCTGCAAGGGATCGTTCTGGTAGCTGGAACGAAGAGTGATAAGCTGACCAAAAGGTACAAAAAACATGTTCCTTACTGGACATAATAGAAGAATCTGTCCAAGTGGGAGGAGTGCAGTTTGTTCCATCACTACCATACGTAACCTTGGAATAAACGCCACTCACGTTTGCATGCATGTGACACCGTAAAATGCGGTCGATAGGACAGCAGAGAAGTACAATGAACCGTATAATGGTCCATATAGCTCGGCAGGTGGGCCGCCGGTTGACATGACTCGTGTCGGCGCAACTGTGCTTCAGTTGGGGAGTGGGGAATGGTGTCGAAGATGGAGTGGCCCTACCCAGTCCGTAGTATATATATATATGCCCATCGATGAAATCGAAGAACAACCGGCGGTCGCCGTGAGCGCTTGAGCTATGCATACTCACATCAAAGCATATCAGCTTCAAGGGAAAACTCATCAATATTATGGAATTATGATGGTTACGACCACTAGACACTCCAAGCATCGAGATACATGAGGAGAAACACCACAGTGGCAAATAACAGTAATAGATTGTGTCTTATAAAGGTTCCATGCTTCCGATGCAACCACGAGCGGTGTCCGAGTGAATGTGCCTCGCAACAACCGACTTTTTGAGAATTCACCATAAATGTCATGGGCGTATCGAGATACTGGGGAAACCCGTAGCAAAGTATGTCCTGATGTTCCCGCGGGATGTTACTGCACGAAATATTGTGAGGAGTAAGCGCACTGATGTGCGGCTATCTACACCGTCGGCGTGGCTATCATTTACGCCTCAAAACGATGGTATCGCAGAGCATCCATAGAGGCTCGGTTGTCCCACACGACCCCGTGCCAACCCCATCTTTGACTCCGCCTCACCCTGTCCGAGGGCCCATCCTTCCACTAGATTCGAATTCCCAGACCTTCCTGCGACCTCGTCCTGCGCTGTTGACCAGCAAATGTTGGATCACGGTACACTCACTCAAGAAGATATCGATATACAGTTGCACCGAAGTAATCTTTCCAACCTAGGTCCCAACTTCCACTCTTTCGAGGCTTTACAAAATGCGGTTGACTACTACACCGTATACAACGAGCTTACCACCACTGGAGCTCGACCACTTAGTACTCCACACGTTGCTCACAATCTTCCTTGTGACCCAGAGCAGCGTGCTATCGAACGTCAACTCGAGGAAATTGCAGAAGAGTTTCGTCAAAATCAACACACAGCTTCTTGATCTGATGGACAGCTACCTCAGTGGCTTCGAGGCGGTCGGTGAGTAGCTGCTGGTTGGAAAGCTGATTTGTTGACTCGACATTAGAAACGCGGTGGTTCATCTTTTGAACCTCTTCAAGGAGAAGATGAAGAGTGCCCTGGATCGATTGGACAACCGACATACCGTTCTGCACCACGCCGTTATGATATACCGCACCAGGGTTTGGATGGGGCATGTGGTAGGGTTTTGGGACAGAGTAACCCCGCCCGCAATCAAGCGGCAGTATATGATCCATCGGAGCGAGAGATTGCGAGCGGGAGGTTGGTTCACTGAATCCAAGGGACGGCCCCGAGGGCGTGTGAGATAGGTAAGCCAGTTTTTTGCCTTAAAGAGGATGCACATCAGCTCATGCATAGGATTGTTGGCGAGGATGCGAGTCTCCAAAGAGCGCCGAAGCCGAATCAAATGCGGGGAATTTTGACCGTGATCGAAACGAGATGAACCAGAGAGCGACAAGTGGCGCAAGGAAGCAGCGAGGGTCTAGTAACGGTGAGTGTTACTGTTAAGAAGAATATGGCACGCTCGCATCAGTAGTACCCGCCCTAGGCTGTTGATAAAATGAACCATCCTGACTCTGGGGAACCAACGGTGAGAACTGTCCGTTACCTAGTCCTGCTCCGTTGATGTTTGTTTGAGTGTCTACGTGTGCAGCCCCGTCCGGTCTAAGTAGGAACTCTGACCATACTCTGGCGTAAGTAGCGTCTCTCACATCTGGACTAGTTAGGGGCCTTTGCCCGTATCTGGATTACGTAGTCATTTTCTCGTTTCCGCACTATTATTACCCGTTGTCTGTGAGACCGTCATTGCTCCCGAAAAGTGCTGCCTGAGGTGTTTTTCTCCAGACTCCTGCTAGTATATCATCAAGTGGTGAATATTCAATCTGCGAGGGGCACATTCACTTGGACATCGTCCACGAGTGCATAGGAAGCATAGAGTCGATGCTGGGAGTGTCTAGCGGTGGGATCCATCGGCGTGTTTTCATGGTATTAATAGTGAGGTCTTCCCCGGAGCCGATCATGTGTGTGGCACGCATGGCTCGCGGCGGCCAGTTGTTATTCGATTCCCTTCTGCATGTATATACACCATTCCGTTTTCGACGTCGTTCCCCGCTCCCCAACTGAAGCACAGTTGCGCCGACACGAGTCATGTCAACTGGCGGCCCACCTGCCGAGCTATATGGACCACTATATGGTTCATTGTACTTCTCTGCTGTCCTATCGACCGCATTTTACGGCGTCACATGCATGCAAACGTGAGTGTTGTTATGATGATGGAGGTTGCACTCTTACCACTCGGACAGATTCTTCTATTATGTCCAGTAAGCAACATGTTGCTCGTACTTTTTCGTCAGTTTATCACTCTCCGTTCCAGCTATGAGAATGACCTTTTGCACCTGAAGATCTTTGTAAGTCTATTTGTGAACAAGTCCAGCATAATGATGTACTGTCCTTCGCAGGCAGCAGTGTTGTGGTAAAGGCCCGTTGCTTCAGTTTGCGACATGCCTGACGCTTTGCAATAGGGCACTGAATACGATCCATGAAGCTTTAGTTATTTCTGGTGGTTCGTTTCTCGATATGCAGTGTCGGACGTCTCGTTCACATTGTGCCTCACATAGCATGGAAATACATTCTCACTGGGCTGACGAACCCATCTTTATTTCGGAATGTGCCTCCGTGAGTCATTTCTTTCAGAATTCATTTATCACGCCTCGACTATTTTCCCCAGAGAGATTATCGTAAGTTCTGTTCGTAATCTCCTTGGAAAATTTACCAACGAGTCGCAGTTGCAGAAGCTTTTGCAGGTATGCAGTTATTTTTGTACCCGGAATCAGTGCTTATAGCATTCAGACCCTGGTTGCAGTAAATGCTCAAGGCTTTTTCGTCTATCGAATCTATGTCTGTGCGTCTCGACCTCCATGTCACTTTCCCATTTATTCACACCAGCTCAGTCAGCAAGAAGAACATTGTTGCGCCACTCGTATGGGTAAGGAGTCTGCGCTATAAGGAAATCACTTTTGCTTAATCCCGTAATGCAGGTTATGCTAGCAATCATCCAACTTGGTGAGGTTTTATAAGCTTCGGGGGGCTCGAGTCTAATACAGTTTTCTAAACATCAGTGGTCGCTTTCAGTAGGCTGTCATTGGTCACATTCACACCAGCAGATACTGATCATCACGACTTCAGTTTATGTCGGAAAGTCGCTGTATAGTGCGAATGGGTACGTTCGTTTCTTTATCCCAGACTGCAATCTGTTCATGCCATGCTATTCACTTCCAGCATACAGGTTGCTGAGTACACTGTGCTCAGTGACCATATGTTTTCGGTAGGGATATGTTTTATAATCAGAACGAAAGACCTCAGCAGCTGGTGAACAGAGCCTGGTCACCTTATCTTTGTCTGTCGCTGCCGGAGTAGATATTCTGATCGCCATGTTCATGACGTACTTACTTGTGCGCACGCGGAGCGCCACTATATTCGCAAAGTAGGTGCAAAGGTGTGGACTCGGAAATGCATCTGACGATGGATTTTGGTCTTCAAGTACTATACACATTTTGCAACGCCTCACCCTGTTCGCGGTGAATACGGGCATCTGGACAGCTTTGTTCGCCTTCTTGACCATCATCACGGTGCGTGTCGCCCGTCACTGGCACGATTATCTGCAATATTTCCTGATCTAAATGCTGTAGTTGCATGTGTTCCCTTCGTACGCGGTCTACGCCGTGTTCAGCATACCACTTTGCTCGATCTATTGTAACACCCTTCTTGCCAACTTAAATGCCAGAACGTATGTTCGGGGTGAAGCGACGCACAATGTTGATGCCGACTTGTTCTCGAAATCAAGTATGCCTACTGTCACCAGCACCAAGACTCTCAGATAGAGTGGAGAGGCGAAGACGGTTCCTTCTGCCGCTCAGGTGAATTTCTATAGTCCAAGCCATTTCAACTATCATGGGCTTACCCGACGACGTTGTCACGGTAGAGTATTTGGAAGACCAAGCAAGTTGTGACGTTTCCGGACGCAAACCGACCCACAAAAGTGGAGAATACGTGAGCCGAACGGGGTTTGACAATGGCGACCATTGTACTAGTTGACCTAGTCCATATTCCTTACCGTGTGTTTGTCCATTTCGTGTCCGTTTCTTTCTGGGACCGTATTGCTCGCATGTTAACAAGCACAGTTTCGGAGGAGCTCGATATGTGGGGTAGGGTCAGAAATCGTTGTCGGCGACGGCAGCCTTGATACATATCAGCTGTACTGTGAGTAAGGTGCCTATTACGGTCGGCGGCACTGGAGGAGGAGACGGACTGGAAGATGCTAAGGCATGCTTCTCACTCAGTTCTGAGGATATAACACTTCTGGATAACCTTGACGAAGGGAAAGCAGGTGCTATCAGTTGGAACCCGGTTGATGTGTGCTCCCACTCTTCATGTTCCACCCGAGGCAGGCCACGAGGCAGATAGAGTTATATCAAGAAATCACTGTGGGTTTTTGAGCAGCGACGTTCCCGTCGTTAAGCCCGTTAGTAGAGTATAGGTACCACCTATGCTCGAACCAACAGCTGCTCCCGTGCTTATCTTTTGGATCTCCGGGATCACCTCCGAATCCGATAATGAATAAAGTATGGTTATGTAAGAGGTGTGGGAAGTGACCTAACCAGTCTAGGCAGGTGTGTGCTGAAAGCTTTCCCAACCTTGAACAAATGGTGTTTGTCTTGAGTACACCATATCAGCATTTCAAGCCGACGGTCAAGGGTTTCACTCCCCAGAATCCCAAAGGCGAAAAAACAACAAACAAGATGGTAATGGAGGGGTTTAGGTAAAAATGACCCGACAGCAATGTGAACCTTTTAGGTTGTAGCCTCTGCTGACAGGGTACCCTCCCATGTGGAATCTTTTGATCGATCCCTTAAATACTGGTGTAAGCCCAGGATACAAATATAATGCTATAGGTAAGTATCAGAAGTCAAGCATGCATTAGTTAGCATGATGAGGATTAGTCATCCGATGAATCATGTGAAGCGAGACGGAGACCCCTCCCCCAGTAATGGGATGGGGAACGGGAAACTGAAGTCCACACTGTGTATGGATGGATGCGAGCCGTAGGAGCCATTTAGCCCCACCTTGATAGCTGCGCTACCAGTTTCAAGAGGGACATGGACTCGCTCGAGAGGATAAATCCTCCGTCGCTCGGTGATCACCATAGAATCATCGGGTTAAGTTATAAACAGGGAAAAAGAGCGGCTGGCCAGACTATGGCGAGTACGTTACAAGAATGGGAGATGAAAAGAAAGGAACTTGTTTGACCTGATATCGGCCAGAAGTGGTCGTGTGGACGTGTCACAGGGTGGCTTCGTCGTCAACACTAAGGTGTTGTAAAGGGTAGCATTCATGTTCCAATCTATAACTCTTTATAGTTGGAGAGCGGTCGTGAGGCCGTCGAAGTTTCAACAACCATTCTTACGAATGTGAAAGAAAAATTTCCTTTCTGGTTGAAGGTGCACAATCACCGAGATAGTTGCGACCCGAAAAGGTCGTGGTGTCGTTATCCATGGCATAATATGTTGAACGTGTCATGAGAAGTGTCATAAAGGCATGAAAGAAAGGACCAGCCATACAAATGAATCCAGAGGCTGGATAGCATTCAGGAAGAAGTCCTTATTAGAGGCATATCGGAATGTAGAAGTAGTTGTCATGATTTATCATGATAATGAAAGTTTGCTGCTTGTGCTGCAGTGAGCGTGTCTGAAGAGATTAGTTTCGACTGATCTGAATAGATACAATCTACTTATCCGGAGAGCCGCAAAAAGGCTTCTTCAATTTCCCGGAAATCGAAACACCTAAATTCGCACTGATGGACTTTTGCACACAGTCAACAAGAGAACGACCGAGCATGTCATTACGCGGCTTCACACTGAACCTACAAGATGTCACTCGAATCACCCACTGGGTACTGGTAATCGAGACTACCAATTTCCCCACAGAGTTCTTCGGGGATAATATGGTCCAAGTCACTGACGAGGAGTCCACCCTCAAGGTCCTAGACATCGTCGAGTAAGGCAAGGGCAGCAGCGACACAGAGCTGGCACCTTACCAGATGTTCCTTGGACTTTGGCAGAATGTCGACCGGAAGTGCTCACCTGTCCCTTCTTCTCCCCCTACAGAAGACTACCTGGACTCCCACATTGTGTATCAGGTAACAATTTCTTCCCCTTCAATCTAACAGCAGTTGTGGAGGAGCCTCTTTCCCGTTTCTCCAGCTTGCCCTGGGCCTGGCTTCCTCGCTTCCAATGCAGCAGGGTAAATGGGGTGGCAACCAACAGGGGGTA
>JBBPNY010000423.1:0-19006 GCA_038091165.1 Rubroboletus pulcherrimus
CGGCTGTGCGCTCGATAAGCTTTGGGGTCGGCTGATGGCGTGGGCGGGGAGAAGGGGGACGCTCTGAGGGGAGAGGGGAGGGGGAGGAGGGAGGGAGATCCGCAAAGGGGCGGGCTGGTGCGCCTGCTGGAATATGGGGCGGAATCGCCTGTGCCCACTCGCGGATGCGGTAGGCACCAGATGCAGGGAGGGAGATGGGATGTACGCGGAGGGAGGACGAAGAGGGCTGAGCGTAGGAGAGACATTCTGGAGAGCAGTATGGGCCGGACGCAGATGGGACATCATGCTGTGGGAAGAGTGAGGGGGGAGGGGGACGAGGGAGAGGGGGAACATACGAGTTTGCGTTCGCAGGAGAGACACCAGTCGACGTCCATGGCAAAGTCGAGGACGAGGAGGACGTTGAGGATGGAGTGGCGACTTGGACAAGAAAAAAGTTGGACGAGGGCGTGCAGGTGTTCTGTCTCCCCCCCCGTTCTTATATATGCAACTGCCTTTTGCAGTCTAACCAAGATCCAGATCGGTTCGACCCCAAATCAGGACGACCCTTATTCACCCATTCTTAGCCAATTCAATTATTTAATTTACATCTCTTTCATTATCGTCGATCGAGCAGAATTTCGTAATATCCCGAATTATTTAATGTGGATTATTTATACTATTATTTTGTGACTCCCCGATCGGTGATCCGAGTCAGCTGTGCAGACGGTCGTGACGGCGACGTGGTGGTGAGTCAGAACGGCGCAGCACTAACACCCACGGACGAGGACCTTCGCGAAGCACCCCAGCAGTGAACATCACAGGACAAATAAACCACGGAACCGCAAGCGAACATGTCACTCCCCATCGACATGACTTTGGATGACACTGCAAAAGGAACGAGTTCCCTGTTGCCATCCCTGCAGCAAACATAAGCGCCATATATCCTTATCAGTCCGCCAGTCAGGTACTCTCTCACCCCGTTCCTGATCTGAACCCACACCCGTCTAGCGTTTTTCTCCCTTGCCTCTCTTCGATCGGAGACACGGAGCTAACCAGCTTATGAAAATACACTACGGCATCCAACCCTCCCCTTGTGACTCTACACAACCATACCCGCTTGTCGACTATATGCACCCCTACAGTTCCTTGGCCCCAAGGCTTCCCGCGAGCGGCGCTGTCGTCACGTCCCTTTGAAATGAGGCGTGGCGCGTCCGATGCCTAGGCTCTTATCATAAGTCCTCTCATTCAGTACGCGCCTACCTCAGAACCCCTTTTATTGCCCCAGAATGGCACCCCAACTCGCCGCGCAACTTTCTACAACCGATCGTTCACTGATCGCCAAGAGAAGCGCACCCCGCGTACGATGCATACACTCGGGGGTCTCCTATACAAATAGAAGGGTGCGTGAGTCACGCGTTCGAAATCCATCCATCCAAACGCCGTAAACACGCAAATCGCGACAACGCAACGTGCAACAGTCAAGACATGTCCCAACCCTCGCATATCACGTACCCCCTACGCTTCCGAAAAACAATAGCAGATCATCCAGGCGCCAGAGAACAATGGAGAAAAAAAAGGACTGTTGGCACGTCACAGGGGCATTCGATTCCATATACGGTAGACAATGGGCCGGGAGATTTTCTGAGAACAATGGGAAAGTTGAATGACGGAAGTGCCACAGCATCGCGTAACGCGGTTGCGGAGATGATCATCATCTTCAACGGCTCTGAGATCGGTGTTGCCATGGGCTGACGCCCCCCCCCCCCCCACCGGAAAAAACAGAAACATAGGGAATGAACCAGAGAGGGTCTTCATACAAAGAGGGGATATAGATCCACCAAAGGACAACTGTGGGCAGGATACGAGTATTCCCATGAACCCCGTTACACGTATACCAACAGTACACAGGATGGCGGGTTAGGAGTGACGGCGATCAGCTCATCTCCGCGATCCCGCCATCTACAGCATCACAAAAGGGGGGGAAGACAGTGCGCATAGAAAAATAAAATGAGAAGAACCAACAGTTCGACAGAAAAAAAAAAAAAGAAGTTTGCTGGCCCTAGCCTGACCGTTGTTGGCTGAATAGGGAACCAGAGCGGAAAATGATAACGCCTACAGACTTCCTGAAGGGGAGAGAACGGAATCTGGTTTCCTTGCTCTGCTGCGAGGAAGCAAGCGCCAAGCCAGAGGTTTTCATCGCGACCCGCATTATCCTGCATTCATACATGACCCACCCCCACAGTCATGCCGACGCGGGTCGTTGGGGACCGTGTACGCCTCGCTCGAGACGGTCGAGATGGCCGTCAAGATCTTCGCCGCTATAATGCAGCCTGGAGAACCGAAATCTGATCACCCCGAGCTCGGACAATCAGGGTCGAGGCAACGGGGATTCAGACGTACGACAACCAACCATTCAAGACGAGGAACCCATCATACGAATTGCAAACAAACCAAAAAAAAAAAAAAAAAAACGCACGTCAAGTAGGTCCCCGAGTTCTGCTGCAGTCATACCGATGCCGCGCTGCTCTTTGCTAAGCGCCGGAGGTCGATATCGGTCGTGACACAAACCGACCACAATGCGCGCCAGTAGCAACGCCACTGCGCGGCGGGTTGCGTTGGTCATCTGTACGTCGTCGTCGCCATCATCGGATGCGTCTCGCACTTCCCGATCTTGCCCTTGACGTGCAGACTCGGGTGTGGCTCTGCCTAATCTATCGACGCGCCCACTCTCCCGGCTCTCCCGGTTTGCCACGATGGCATCGCTGCAGCGGCGGCGGACGCGCTTCAAGGGCCGCCCTCCCTCCGCGCTTCGACTGCGGCCACGTTGGAGGCTATATCCAGTTGCGTGGTTCGTGTCGGTTCTCGTCGAGGATGGAGACGTTTCCTGATATGACTCCCCCGTTGCTTGGAGCATAGGATGGTACGATAGAGCCTGGGAGAGCTCCGAGTCGGAGGACGCTTGCGGTATAGACGAGAAGCGCGTGCTTATCTCAGGGTCCCGGGGTCCGATTCCAAGGGGCCGACCCCAGATAAATTTTGGTTCGGATGAAGCCCTGTGTGGGCTGCTCGAGTCCGAGACTGCGGTGATGGAAGTCAATGTGCCTCTGAGGGGTCCAGGCTGCACCTGAGCCATGGTAGCGGGCTGTGGGAACTCGTCTGATTCGGTGTCGTAATGCAGGTTGAGTGATGGAGGTGCCAGATGGGGCAAGGGAGGGGAGGATGTTGATCCATGATTGCTACCAACTTCCATGTCGCCGTCGACGCTGTCTCCATCGTGGATATGGCGAAGCCACTCGACGCATCCCTGAACTGCTTTGAACTCTGTCAGCCAAGTGAACGCTTCAGGACCGCCTTCAACCCTTTCGATTAGGTCTCCAAAAGAAGTCCCCAAATGCGACCGAGCAGCAAACAAGGCGACAAGGATGCAGAATAGCCAAAGGTTGTGTGACATTTTCCCGTCAGAGTCGATAACCAAGTCACGACCGATCCGAACAGACGGGTCGTCACCAGTCAGAAACGAGACCGTTCCTGTCGCTGCAGACTGCGAATTGAACACTAGCCCATCCTCTTGTTCGTCCCATGCCACATCCGAGTTCCATATGCCCGCAACGTGAGTAAAAACACGGAGCAGTCGGCCTATTGTGTTTTCCCGGGCGGGCTCTTCGCTTGCATGGCTGACAGTTCTACTTGCGGAAGGTTCGCCAACACCAACAGAAGGAGTAGCTTCGCTGTCCACGATGCCCTGACCACTGTAGGGCTGTCGTTCCTTGTCGTAAATGAGGCTCACTGTCAGCACCGCCGTGATCGGTAAAGTCACCCACCCTGAATGCGTTCCTGATTCCAAGCTGTTCGAACACGGAAGCTCCCGTAACAGCATTGTCATCCTCACAGACGGATGCGTCTCCCACTCCGACATACTTGAAGAGGTTCCTCACTGTCGATGATGGGTCGAACACCATTCGGACGGTGTCATATTCATTCTCGGGGAGTGTGAAGCCGTATCGAGAGAGGAGCGCCACGTTGGGCAAGGAACCGTACGTGTTAAACACTTCACTGAATGGAGGGGTGGGCCGCACGGTACGCATCTCAAGGTAGTCGATCCCGCTGGATGTCGGTATACCGTCATGCGACAGTGGATGTACATTTGACAGAAGTGAAGCAGGGACCGCTGTGTCTCCCATCTCACGATCGTGCTCACATTCGGCGAGAGAGCCGCACTCGACACAGACGTCATAATCGCTCTGCAAGCGAGTCCCATCAATTCTCCGAATATACGTGTGGACACCCAAAGTTCAAAGAAAGTGGCAGGGGGCGAAGATGGGCCATCGTTCCTTCGCCCGATAGAGTGCGACTTGGACGAGAAGGATCGGGTCTCGTTACTCACCTCCATTTGTACATGATTATCGTTCGTATGGTTGAAACTGGAAGGTGGGTCAGATTTGCACATCTTGAACAGCGAGGAATCAATGAAGAGACTGCAGGCAACAACCAACAATACACCCGAAGTGAACGGGTTCTCGCTCACGATGTCCTCTCCACCAGCGTGGCGGAACGAAAATGAGGTGGTGCCGTTCTATTAGCTATTCCGCACAATAAGCAGAGGGTAGCAACGGATACCTCCCGCCTAGTATCCGAGCCGCAAGCGTAATTGGAACTTGTGATTCTCAATCAAATGTACAGCCTGCTTGTCCACGAAATGAACGAGCATCATTCAAGTGAGGTAGCAACCAACAAAGTAGGAAGGCAGTTGCCTATTTTTGGATACGGGGACCTCGTGGCGCCAACATATTGCCACGCCCCGTGTCGGCCAAGAAAGCGAGGAGTGACTTACGCGTCGGCAATCGGAACCATTGCCAGTCCATGATACGCATCCACCCAGAATGCACGTGTTGAAACGAGCGAGTAAGCATGACAAAATCCCGGGAATGAAACCCCGCGCAGTCTTGGGTCGGTATCTGCAGTGGAATCCCCGGGTCCATCTGGTCTGTTGCACGGTAATGGGTTATGTTCCAGCCCAGGGCCAGTCGAGACTGCGTGAAACGTGGGTTTCACCACATCAAGGTAGTATTGACGTATTTCTTCCTGCTTGCAAGCTACGCATCAGTTACCAAGCACTTGGCGGTGAACACATGAAGAGTCAAAAAAGAAATATATAATTGAATGGAGGTTAGAGGAAGGTGAACACAATCAAATCGTTTGCTGGATCAAGGGTCCACGGAAACTCGTGGCGCGAGCTTGTCCGCACAAATCTATATGGCGCGGCAGATAGGGAAGTGACTGAACGGATTGAGGAGACAGCATTTGCATTAAATCGAAAAGCATGAAATTTTAGGGGGATGATGACATTCGACGAGGAAAATAGATCATGCAGAATCGAAAGAACGAGGTTGTGGTGGTTGAATCTGGGAAATCCAATGTCAAGAAGACATTGATCGGGTTGCAGGTATCGCAGACCTGACCACGAGGGTAACGTGCTTTGTTGATAGCAAATGAAGACCCTTGCACCGACCTGTCTGGACCGCTGTATGATATGGTGCCGTAGCTTTGCTAAGATGGTGCGGACACAAGACGGATAAACAAACGCGACAGATCAAAAGATCCGCCGGACATCCCCGAGTCACGATCGCTGTTCAAATCGCACACCTCGTGTTAGGCGCTCATGTACCTTGTAAGCTATCCATGAGCGACGCCGCATATAGAGCGTGTCCGCCACCGCGTGGCCCACTTCCATCAGTCACCATGCATGCGCAGTTCTGCATGCCGTGGCCTACGGGAAAATGCGAGTGGCAGTCTAATGATATGAAACTGCCAAGACAGCGCATCACGAAAGGGTGTGTGACCAGAGTAGAAAGTGACGGTTGTGTCCCGAAGCGCATCAAGAAGTAATAAAAGTGAACGGGAATGAATGAAAGGAATATAAGGAGTAGGTTGACACAGGCAGTGGCAAGAAGTTGAAAAGGGCGTGATAAGTCCTGTCCAGTAACCCGCAAGGTGCCGAAGGAACCACGCGGAGAAAAGCAAATCGAGAGCAAATGAGGAGACTCCAGAAGGAAGAGGAACAAACAAAGCTCGAAGATGTGTAGAAGAAGACACAGGAGAGTGAACCAAACATAGGCTTATCAGACTCACCATCAAGCCTACCTGCTCCCGATCAAACTCTGTGACTTCAAGCCATTCCCTTGCATTCTGGCTATCGTGCAACGATACGCACCACGGACATCGGGAAAGGGTGATCTGTCGTTGACATCTATCTGCTGCATCTGAGGGGTCATTGGTGTTCAGGCACCCACGGGCTGAACAAGTGCATGGCCGAGTTTCGATGACATCGTCGACACCCCAAAACATGGCAATGTCCGCTGTTTCCCGTGGTAGGGTCTGAAGGTAACCGAACCACCGTGAAAGTGGGCCCAGTAAGCTTGACAAAACAAGTCATGTCGAAACCATCAGAAGAAATGCAACGAAAGTCGGGGTGCCATCATTGAAAAAGAATCCGCAGATAAGGAAGATCCCGGATTCATAATTGGAAGATGCGAGGATCGTGGAATGGGGGTAGAGCATTAGGTGAAATGGAGTTGACGTTGATATTCGCGCGTTCGTCCAAGTAGGGGTCGCAGAGACAGTTATTTTTGGCATTTTTTGTAGTATGAGAATTGTGACGATAGGAGTTATCGAACGCGATCAAGCGGGGTCCAGCCGATGCCGACAAAGGGGGTGCATGTCAACACCGCGGGCAACAAGTGTCGAAGAAGATAAAAAAAGCTTACGCACAGTTCTCCGTAGAGCGCGAGAGCAAGGGAAAGGTGTGCGCCATGGCCATAAGGTACGAATGCTATGTGCTGGGAGAAGAAGCACGACTTGACAGACAAAACGGCGGACTTCGGAATATAAACGACTGCAACACCGAAAGATAAATTAGCACACAAAGAAAGATGGGATCCCCTTAAACCCAAGTTGGGCGACGAAATGGGATGTGTCATTCTCGCAGAAGTGACTTAATGGCCCCATAATCTGAAAAAAGCGGGAGAGTGATTGGCCCTCCCAATAACACTCACTCGCGCACGACCACGGACCCTCGTGGAGCCAAAGGAAGCGTCAACGGAAGGGGACACAAATGGCTTCTGCGACCAGAACGCCGGGGGTGGTTTGATGGGGACTCACGAGTACGATTGTATTCAATCAGTTCTTCGCGTGAGTACACGGAGAGTCCGCGTTCGCGGGAAGGCTCGTCGGAGGCTATCGAGTCAGCTTGGCTGACGGGATGATAACTGTCGATGATCTGTAACGTCGAGTCGATCTGGATGCGATTGTTCGCACACCAAGACAGTAGCATGGCTATTCTGCTTGACGACATCGGTTGGAACAGCAGATATTTGCCGTCTAGTTCTGAGGTACTCTCGCAAGGTGGCCGTGCGAGCACCAGTCAGAGCGGCGCTGCTCCGAGGCTCGCGAGGATAAGTATTAAAAAAAGACTTAGCTAACACTTAACCCGCTCTCACACCTCTCCCTGAGAAGCAAACGAGTAGCATGCTCTCCCTCGGATAACACTGGCAAAGAACGCCGTTCGCACTGCGGTTCGTCGTTCTATTCTATTAATGTCAGAGGGCTCTCGAGGGGAGGGACAAGCTGCCATTATTAAATAATGCAACTACACGTATCATATACTCTTCCAGAACCGAGATCAACGAAAGTGGCTTACTCCTTCTTGTCTTTGTTGGACGTGGATCTTGCAGCCTCCTCTTTTTCGGCTTTCTCCAATTTTGCCAGTTCCTTCAGTTCAACCCTGCGTGCATATTCCTGGCCACCCTGTGCCCAAGAATAAATTTCAGCAGACCATAAAAAGGTATAATCGCATGTGAGGTGCGAGGAAGGAAGCGAGGAAAACATCGGGCAGCCTTCGGAGAAGACTGATAGTACGGGAAACGGCGTCGGCTACGAGACGCCGCGAGAATACGTGCACCGCACATGGGAAAGAAAGCGGCGCGTCGGACGGTGTCGTACTATCCGAGAGCCAAGACGAACGACCCTCGCAGTCGGTAATCGATTAATCAGGACTTACCTGTAATCCCAGTATTGCTCCGAGGACAAGCATCATAATCGTATTCCCGGCCGACAAGATTCTCATGGCCTCGACGCGATCATTCATGGTATCCACCTCGGCTGGAGTCACGATCGTGCGCAAGCATGGGATTGTCACAGCCACGTAGACTGATATTGCGAAGATGTAGGCGACTTGGACCGGCTCGTGAGTACAAGATACTCTCAGAGAGCTGCCAAAGGGGCTTCACCTAAGCTCGAGCCGTCAAAGAACATAGCGCTCTCGTCCCATTGGATGAGCTTTGCAACAAGGCCGGTCAGCCCAACTCCTATGAAGCCATGCAAAAGTGCCTAAGGCAGTTTCGTCAACTTGCGGCATCAGCCAAGGTTCCTGAAGGACCGACCTTGATAGCGGGGGGCGCATTAAAGAATGTAGCGTAAAACTGGAACCCATCCTCGATGGTGTCTTTTGTCGAGTCCTGGTACAAGATACGGTAGTCGACGAAGAAACATATGAACAGCACCCCTTATAAAGGTGCAGCACCATGAAGATAGAGTCAGCGAGCTTACAACCTGCACACGGAGCGCAACACACCGAGGAAAAACGAGCAAGATGCAAGTACTGCGCCTTGTTTGAAACCCATCCTTGAATCCAAAGCAAGTCGATCATTCATGTCAACGGTCGGGCGAGCCAGGTCATCATCAACTTGTTCACACGGTATCACAGCCACATGTGTTTTTAAATTATTATTCCTCCATTTCCGACCCAGACTGCGGGTTACCCCTGAGCACCTTTTGCACCACCACTTGCCATATCGCATCATTCACGCCTTTCGCCTTCCCCAGCTGTTCCTTCAACTGCTCCACCTCCGCCTCGAGCTCTCCAACTCTACTTGTCAATGAGGCTCCCAAAGGCTCTGCTTCCGTCGGCTGAACAAAGGAAAAAAGATCCCGTTGAAATTCAGATTCCGAGTAGTCATATTCACACCGGCCAATTTGTGGCGTCTGTCGAAATCAGCCAGTCGCCCTTCTTCCGACACAAATAAACAACTTACCTCGCTCACGATGGGCAACATCATCGATACCTCGTGCAGCTCTCTTGCGTTCACATCTCTCATCCGATGGAATGCTGCAACTGGCCGCACTGGCATTACATCGCGGGCGTCTGCCACGCTGGCCACATTCAGAGAGAAACTGAGATGACCCACGAGGTCCGGAGGCTTGAGCATCGTCGCCAGGAACGATATCGACATGCCTTTATGTGTGGTGATCGTCCGCAGAAGTTGATGTGACGCAATGTCGTAGACGTGGATGAGCCCTGATGCTGTTCCAACCAGAAGCAGTGACCCGCTCATGGAGATACAAAGAGCAGTCACAGGCTGACCAATGTCAATGAGTCGTTTTGGCCCTGTTGTGCTGTCCGCGTCAAAGCGGACAACGTCGGATGCACCTGAGCCTCCGATAGCTTCGATAAAGGGTCCTGTATTGTTTTTGATTTCGCGTTCGCGAAATAGGTTTACCTGGTAGGTGGATCCATCGGGTGAAGAGGCAAAGAAGAAGCATTCAGTGATGTCCCAGACGATGCAACGTATTGGCTTTGGAAAATGGAAAGTCGTTATCAAGGACTGGGTGGCCAGATCCCACAACTAATCATGCTGTCAGCCGGGTCGAGACCAACCAGTTTGATGGTCTGGTCACCTTTACCGTATGGTCGAGCGATCCGGTCAATACGCGACACATCGGATATGGACCTAGACCGCAGACGATCTCCGTCACTGGGAGGGTGTGGTCCGATAGTGTGAATTGTGGAAGAGGGTGATCATTCTGGAGATCGTCGTCTACCAGTCTGGGGGAGGACGGAGTCAGTTTACAAGATTATTTTACGCCAAGAAAATCAACACTAACTTCGACACTGACCAGACGCTGACACCAGAATCGTCACTAGCAGATACCAATACTGTTCCGTCGTAAGTGAATTTTAGCACGTTCACTTGGCGATAGTGAGCATCCCAAGAATTGTAGAGTATGCCCGACCCGACCTACTATCCAAAGGGTCATGACATGGGGCATACTGAGTGAGATGAAACGAAACGCGCCTCCCAGAGGTATATCCGTCCCTGAGCGGTACCACCAGCACAGTATCTTGCCTTTTGATCTAATGCCAGACAAGCCAGCTTTTCCGGCAGAACCATCTTGAGGGCGATCTGGTCCTGTTCGTCGATAGTCAGTTATTGGCAGACGATCCTTTGGGGACTCGGGATACACGCACCTTTTGAAAATTATAGACATGCACGAGGGCTTTGTCTGATTGCGCTGCGAGCATAACTCCTCCCTGACCATCCTTTGTTTCTACGAAGGCACCGCAATGTGGTGTAGAACTAGTTTGCTTGAAGGAGGACAGGACGTTGCTTGTTTGGAGGTCATGCAGCACGAATGCTCCCGGTCCTGAGGCTGGTCCTGGTCCCGAACCTGATGGCTGTGGGGGTGCCGTGGCACACAACACGACCTCCTGGAGACCCATAAGTAAGCTTGTACTGGGATACTCGCGGAAAGATTGCTAGAAATGTAGAGAAAGATCGAGCTCAGCCACAGCAGCACGTTACTGTCATGCCTGACCGTGGCCACGAACCATCTTGGCTTTAAACTGTATGTCCATCTGCTCGTCTCCCCCTCCGCCAACTTTCGGCCACATCTAATAGTCCCAACTATTTACTAGCTTTCTTTGTCGACGAGACCATGGCCACGAATCTCTACGAAGTATTGGGCATTGGCCGCAATGCAGCTCCGGAGGAAAGTAGGTCATGACTCATCTGCTAGACCGCGTCTACAGTGCTCAAACATTCTCCAAGTCCGAAGGGCCTACAGGAGAAAGGCCTTGGAGACCCATCCTGATCGCCTGCCCCAAGGTGCCTCAGCAGCCCAGAAATCCACCTCCGAGGACTTGTTCCGCAATGTATCCACCATATCCTCGTTATCCTGCCATTTGTTGCTCACATATGCCACCCTGTCAGGTAAATAACGCATACGAAGTCTTGTGTGACCCTCAGAGCAGAGCAGCATATGATCAACACGGTGTCTGGCCCCCTCCAGAGCCTGCCCCCCAAGGCCCCTTCGCCAATGGACCCCACGGATCCTTCTCAGACTTCATCCCTCGCGATCCCTTCTCCAACAACCCCTTCTTCCGTGGTCCTCGCATGGATCCATTTGGTGGTTTCGGGTTCGGGTCACCACCTGGCCCAAGGGGCTTCACTGATCCATTCGTCTTGTTCGACTCGATATTTGGAGACTTTCACAGAGCATTCGAGGCTGTTTCCCCCGTCGATGATCCATTCGGACGCCGCGGTTTTGGGTCGAATCAATTTGGCGGTGGCTTTTTTAACAATGGTTTCCCTTCCATGATGCCTTCTCCATTCGATTTCAGTAGCGGAGGTATGCGAGGCGGCAGGATGCAATCACACAGCAATGGCGGAAGCGGAGGGAGGTGGGTCTCTGAGAGTTGGACGAGCTCCAGTGTCAATGGCGTGATGCACACCAAATGTGTGCGCAGGGACTCGGAGGTGGGGCATTCGGGTTCCTCTCGCTTGTTCCATGCTTGTCATACTGACAAAACGGCGTAGGGAAATGAACACGTTACCTATCGGTACCCAGACGGAACCGAGCGTCGGACGATAAACGGTATCGAGCAGTCCACCTCCCAGCCTCAAAGGGCCTTACCACCGAGCGCCCCTCCTGCACCACCTGCACCTTATCCGACCCAAGAGGTTAGCATTCCTCCTCCTCCTCCTCCCTACTCCGAAGCGGCTGTTCAACCACCTTACCGTTCACGTTCAACGAGGCATCACGGTCATTACGATGATTATCCTGGCGATAGACGTGAGCACAGACACAGACACAGACACGAGTACTCGTCACGAGACAAGGAAAGAGACAGGGGTAGGGAGTATGAGATCGAACGGGGCGGGCATGGCTATCGCGATGGTGGACATGAGCGTGACGCGCAGAGCGGCTCATCCTGGAGGCCTTGGAGGTCCTGAGAAGAACAGACCGAGCGATACTGGGACTCGGTGGATTAATCATGTGTTTTTTGTTTTTGCATTCTCCTTGCTTTGAGTTTTATTTCGCGGTCACTCGCTCAAGTTTTCGGCTTGACGATACCACAACCTGTTGTGACACCTTGAATTTTATGTGCCTTTCTCATTGTCTCGTCCTTTTCCATGATCTTTTAGAGTAATCGAACTCTGTAAAGTATAAATTTCCTGATAGCAGCATTGTTTTCCTATTTTTTTTTCCCGAGGACTTCACGATGTTGGGAGGAAATATTAATTGAGTAACGTAGCATGTATACTCGTGCCTACTGGGTGTAAGTTACATTCCTCTAGGGCGACATGGACACCCTTCAGGAAAGGGTTACAATCCTTCGAAGAACGATAGATCCTGTGCCGATAAGCCACCCGTCTGCTTTGGCTTCGCGGGTTGTGGTGATCCGGCATTTGTAGATGTGGCAGGGAGAGCGGTACCCAGAGAAGAGAACGAGAGTATGGGTGTAGATGTAGAAGGCAATGGTGGGGCAGAGAGCTGTAGTGAATTCCTCGAACCAAGTCCCTTTCCTGGGACGCCCGCGACGACGCCGAAAGATGCACGCAAGGCACCCGTCGCAGGGGATGATACCGTGGAATCCATCCCACTGTCCCCAACAACACTTAGTGGCGAGGGCAGCACGTCCAAACCACCACTAAGCGTATTACCGTCACTCAACAAATCAAAAGATTCCTCTCCAATCAATGACGTTGGCGACGTAGAGGACGACGAAGGTGGCGGAATTGCCATCACTGTTAGTTCATCTGATGCAGGCGAGTTTGGCCACAGTAGCCCCCCGCGCGCTGCCGCGTGGTTAACGAGGCTCTGCGTACGCTGATGTTCTGCATTGCTGACAGATGGAGGCGAGAACGCGCCATTCATGAGGCTGGTATGAACAGTTGGTGAGGTGAATGTCTGACTCGGGGTATGGGCATGGTAGACGCGAGAGGTGAGAGTATCGATACGCGGTGGTTGCCAGTGTTGAGATTGGGGTTTGATGGGTAATGGAGGTGGTGACGGTGTGCGTTTCTTATTTTCACCTCGCACGGCCGAAGGTGGAGAAACAAAATCATCAAAACTATCCAAGGACGCTGGAACAGAAGATCTTGTAGAGTATAACTGATCTACCGATGTTTGAGATGCAGGACTTAACATTGACGATGTGGACGAGCTTGGGTAGTGGGTGCGCTCGTACGTACGACGGGGAGGTGGTGAGGGTGGTGAAGGGGATCTTTGAGAAGGGTATGAGTCTGAAGACGGAAAAGATGCAAATGCAGAGAATTCGTCATCGGAGTCGTAAGAGTCATGGAACGAAGAAGTATCAGTGCTCTGCATCGTGGATGAATTGCCAGGTGTTATTATCGGGGGGAAGGCACTTGGTCGGGGTGTTTGTGGAGGGGAAACCGGTGGTGGGGGAAGGAGTGGTGGAATAGAGAGAGATGGAGGAACCATCTGAGGTGGTGGAGCTGTGAAGGAAGAATAAGGCTGCGAGTTGGGCTGAGAGTTTGGTTGGAGTCTTTGTTGTATTGACGGTGTGCTCGACTGTCCAAACACGATGGTTGGTGTTGCTACGTCTTTGAGAGATAAAGGGGGGCTTTGTGTACGGGAAAATGAAGCCGCAGGCCTCGGCGATAGTGGGGGAATCAGGACAGGAACGTTAGGTGTATGGTTTGCACGTTGCTTCTGGAAGGCTGTTGGTCCACTTCCAATCACACTCACACCTTCCAAGGTTCCAAGCCCAAGTTCTGGAGGGGGACGGGTTGACAATATTGGTTGCTTGGGAGGTGACGGAATCGGGGGTGGCAATTTTGGCGGAAGAGGTGATGAATTGCTCGCAGCTGTAAGCGCGTCCAGGGCACCCCCGTCGATGTCTTCGTCAGGCGGATCACTTGCACTCGGCACGATGTCAGAGAGGAACTCGAGGTCATCAGAAGAGAGCGCCAAGGAGCTGTGCTGAGCACCTTTTGTGCGCGCAAACCGATTCAGGAAGCGTGAAACAGCTGACGGAACCGGTGTGGTTGCTACCACTTGAGGGTCTGGAGGCGGCGGTGGCGGTACAGAAGGGGTGGATGCCTTTGATGACGACGCAGCTGACGACGCAGCTTGCGGCAGATGGCGAACAGTATCTAGACTTGACCTTGCAGGGGACCTGGATCGTTCGCTGGGCGTCTCGACCGGAGCAGCTTGGATTGCAGACGCCCTGCGGCTCCAAAACGACAGTAAGCCACCAGTAGCTTTCCTTGGTTTCGACTCCTCGACGGCGCCAAGACGATCTTCCTTTTCAAGAACTCTCCACCCAACATGTGCCATATCTGGAACGATATCTTGCGTAGCTTTGATGGCTTTCTCCCACTCTAGCGACCCTTTTGAGGCCAACAAGCGAGACAGGGGGCTGCTGGCCGACACGGGCAAATGACGTGTCAGCTTGAGTGCTTCGTTCATCGCCTTTGCGGTGGCAGTTGCTGGAAACCGCACAGGGGGCGGTAATGTCGAATCAGCGGGAAATAGCTGAGCGAGAAGCGCGGCGCTAGGGGAGAACGTCAAGATCATTACAAGATGTAAACCGCCAGGTGGCCGAGTTCAAGACGTACATGTCTGCAAGATCGTCGAAACCCGAACTCCAATTGTCCTCATTGCTGGTATCAGATGCTGGCCAAATCTCTTGTGAGGCTTGTTGGCAATGACGGAGCAAGGAGTCTAACAATTCTGGAGGCTGGACTAGACTAAGGAATGAGTTGTAGTGTACGTATGTACAAATGTCGTACCACCGCGCGGTTGAGTTTCTCTTTCTCCTGGCGGGCAACTTCCCACTTGTCAGGGGGCTGAGTATCCTTGGGATTAGCCTCGGAAGAGGGTGTGGTACCCCAGGCCACGCCCCAGTCATCGTCGGGGGGATTAAAGGCAGCCTCGAGATTCTCCTCGTCATATGCACGTGCAACTGATGCAATATTGTGAGGGGTTGCACCAGATGTTTCAGGCACGGGACAGAAGTCGTCTCCGGGAGGTGGTGTGGAGCGAGCAACCTGGTGATCCGAAACTGTCGCAGAAGAAGGTTCTGAGACGGTTAGCGAAGGCAGTTGAGAGATGTCACGTTGGTCCTGTGTGGTGATGTCCTGTTCCGAGGCCATGTCCTGCGACTGAACGGTGGGAGAGGGAACCGATGGCGCATCACCTTGAAGCCAAACTGTGCTTGCGGTTGCGGGCCATTGGGGGGTTGTGTCTGGAGACAGAGCACCGGTGTCTGCTTCCTGAGGGTGCCATGCTTGCTCGGAGGGATTGTCCCAAGCTGAAGCCCATGGATTGTCTGAATCCATCATCGTCTCTGGTCAAGCTGTCATACGCTCCGCCACGTGATCTGACAATGTCGTTGTGGACATTGGGTCAGTTTCTTCTCTCTCCGTCCTTCCATCTCACACAGTATCCTCATGGACATGGACATCGCCAACGACGGCGAAAACATCCTCGACTGGACCGAGGACCGCGTTCACCAGTGGTTCACTGCTCTCGGATTTCCCCAGTACGAACACCAGATCAGAGGTACCCTAGGCTCACCCCGTAGCAACTACAGCTCACCTCCCGCTATCCAGAACATAGCATCTCTGGGGACGTCCTGTGCATGCTAGATCCGGAGACCCTCAAGGCAGTCGGAGTCGCCACCGTCGGCCAGAGGCTAGCCATCCTCAAGGCAATCTACCAAGCCAAGCTCGCGTACCACATACCTATCGACTCGGATCACTACGTCCCCCCTTGTATGTCCACCTCACCCACCAGCTCCCTCATATTGAGCAATGTCTTGCAGCCGAAGCCCAGGAACGTGCCGTGTCTGTCGAGAAACTCAATGACCTCGTCAAGGAACAGGGTTGGTGCCTCTCGTTTGGTCTGCCTTTCCCCGTCCTCATTGCTTCCTGAATTTACAGCTCAGCGTGTCTCCCATCTCGAAGAAGACAACAGACGTCTAAAGGAGACCGTCGAAGTGTTGCTTGAGGAATTCAGCCAAGTTCGTAATTCACAACGATCGATACGAGCATTTTAATGACGGTCGGCAGACTGTTCACCACTCTCGCAAGCAGGATGAACACATCTTAAAGCGACAACCTTCCTTCAAGTGGGCTCAGTACCCACATCCTGCAAAGTCTCCCACAAAGCCCGAGATAGAGTCTCCGAATCCCTCGCCTCATCAAATGGAACATGACATCTCCCACGTTCGCTCGACCCAGCCTAATCCAATACAACCTGGCTCTTCTGGATCACAAAGGAACCCAGCACCTTCCACGACCGAATCGCCTAGTTCTCAACCATCGTCATCTGCAAGAACCCATCGTCAAGAAAGCCTAGACAATCTCAAGAGTTTCAAAGTTAGCTTGGAGGACCCGACGTGGAAAGTCTTACCGGCTGCGTTGAAGAAATACAAGATCAATAACGATAACTGGCAAAACTATGCCATGTTCATTTGTTATGGATCAGCTGGTACTGGGCACACCCCCATTGCATTGTCCTCAATCACTCATCATCTGTTTGACAGGAAATCGCATCGAACGATGTCTTAGTTACGATGAAAAACCATTGCTTCTCTTTCAAAAACTAAAGGATGCGAAGAAGAACCCCGTTTTCATGCTCAAACATATTAAAGACATACGTTCCCCAATCGCGGTTGCTCAACAAAAACACGCTCTACGCAAAGCCTCCATTTCGTCCGAGCATACAAACAGCAACAGTAGCACACCTTGTGTCACACCATCGCACCCTAACAAGCCTGTCGCTGTTGGCCAGGGTAAAGCAATTGCCCGCCCTCCGAGGCTCGAGGTGAGTGACCTTTCGGCGCCAGCACCCCTCACGGGCAGTACGCTGCAAGCGGGCTGGCCCGAGGTCCTGTCACCGGTCGTCGAAAATAAATCTGGCGAGGATAGTAGCAGTCGCGAGATCGTCTCCGCTACGTCGGTCAACTCGGGACAGAGCTCTGACTGGACCAAATCTAGAACAACGACCTTGTGTGGATCAACCGAAGCAGAGAGTACGAAAAGGGAGATGCCTCCATCCATGGGTGTGTCATATGCTGTAGCCATATACCCCTATATGGCAGAACAAGAGGACGAATTTGACGTCGTCGTGTGCGTCTTCTTTCCTTCACGAGCTAGTAGATGTCTTATCCAGGCGTGTAGTGGGGATACCTTTGTCATTCTTTCTCGAGCCCGTGGCTGGTGGGTTGTGCAACGGGACCCAACGGGCTCCGGTGTTGTCGACACCGACACCTCAAAACAAGGATGGGTACCCGCTGGTTGCTTGTTGGAGACAAATGTCCCAGTCGCATCAGCGATAGCCGAAGCAACAGCGGCCGCCAAGGCCTCTGGATCCTCCGATGCCTCCGAGAACAAGACACCGATCTTGCCATTGAGCATTATATCAACGAGCTTCCCTGGCATTGCATTAATGGACTACAAGAAGAAAGGAGACGAGGAGTTGGACCTGGCAAAGGATGATGCATTGAGGGTGTTCAAGCGATACAACCATTGGTCATATGTGCGTTTCCGCCAATTCGATTGTGTCTGAAACCAACGATTTGTTTTATAGGCTGTCAAGGAGGAGGGTGGTGATCGTGGCTGGGTGCCTTCTTGGTTCATTGGGAAGGTGCCCACTCCGGGCGGTGCGCCGACAACGCCAAGCACAAGCACAGCTCCGGCAATGAGTAGCGGACCGTCCCTCGAGGCTGATGTTCCGACCCAAACCCAGATCTCACCGATGTCGTCTGCATTCCCTGGCCCAATGCAGAGTCGCTGACCCATATGACGATTTGTACTATCATCATCAGGTGTATCTATCTGCTTTCTCAACGATTTCTCTGCTCCCAATCTTTCGTATCCACCTAATATTCATACGATAACAAGCTACCGCATCGGCTATCTTTCGTTCTTTGTTAATGCTCACATATTCCACATGGACACGTACCTTGTTCGTTCCTTTTACCTCGAGAGTACAACATTCCACTTACGCACTCACCATGACACGATTTCCTTTGGGTTCAGATGGCCGGGTCTCCATGTCAACTTCTTGTCCACCGTCGATACCTTCTTGTATCATATCAATTTAATGATCCCTATTACGAACATTTTGTACGAAGATAGCTGATGCAGTCCATAGATTGAAGCGATGGCGGGAGCTCGGTTCTATTGATCGCGTTGAATACGCATCTATTGGTAGACTTTCAACACCTTCATCAGCAGGGAGAGATACCACCCTGTTAGCCCCCAGACCTCGAGTCTCCCCCCATTGATTTCCGACTGTGTATCACTTGACTCCCACGGACCCACGGGTGGAACAAGATCCGAAACGTCAATGGCCCAGTACGGCCTTCCACCGCGGAAATGATGAGGTTTGAGCCGAGCGCGCGAGATGCAAGCCGTAAGGGGGAGATGGAAGATGGTAGCTACCTCGGGTTGGGATATCGTCAGCGAAGTGAGGGATATAGATGGGAGTGGGGTATCCATGTTATCGCCAAACGCATCCTGGCTTTGGCGTGTATGTCTAATTTTCAAGTCGAGATCGGTTCGTCTGGGATGGGTGTTTGATTCATAGCTCGAGGTGAACGGCGCGCTTCCGCGCGGATAGATAAAACCCTGGATGCAGAACGTTCTGTGTGGGACCGCCTGTGTTTGGACCCAGATAGAAGACGTACGACGTAGGGCCACACTCGGAGACCTCTGAGACTCAATTCGGCAGGACCAAATTGCCCTATGACCTCGATCTGACCAGGGAGAACGCCCACTTCTTCGTGCGTTTCCCTCAATGCAGTGGCTAGGAAAGATGGGTCTGTCTAGTGGGGCGTGAGCACGGTCCACCGCTCGCGAGCACCGGGGGGGCAGGTCATTACCTTGTCTACTCTACCGCCTGGAAAGCTGCCTCCCGAGTCAGGGTAAAGAAC
>JBBPNY010000424.1:0-18971 GCA_038091165.1 Rubroboletus pulcherrimus
GTCCACGATTATGGGCACGAGGATACCCAGGAACCGGAGTGCTTGGGTGCAGGAGGTCAGGATCAATTGTCCATGCTCTTCATGCGATCAACGCTGACGTGAACCTTGTAGTAACAGTTCCGAAGATCCCGACACCCCTTACCCGGCTTCCCCCTGAGCTTTTTCTGCAGGTTCTTTCCTACCTACCGCTACGCAGCGTCCTCGCAGTTTCCTCAACTTGCAAAGCATGGCGTTCCCTCGCACTTGACAACGGCGTCTGGTGGGGTCTATGGCAAGCACGAGAAGGCGTTCCTCGTGTACCCAATCACGCCCCCAGCCAAAGCTCAGACCTTGGTCACCGCACCCAAGACTCCATTGGAGGGTTCGGACGCCGATATCGGGGTGTCAAGGACGAAGGTATTTACGGCCTCTCAATGCCTACCACTGAACACGAACACGACGGCGAACAGTGGGACGAGCCGAGGGGATGGGCTGTCAACTTCGATCGCGCTAATATGAGGCTCAAGGAGACTGCAAGGCTTGGGCATGAGGGCGCTGATAACGGGGTGTTCATATACCCTGACGAGAAACGCCGAGGGAAGGATGGTCAGCATTCGGATGCTCCTTCCGAAGAGGGCTATGGAGATGGGCACGAAGTTGAGAAGCAAGAAGTGATAACACCATCGGAGCCGCAACCAATATCAAGACAAGCCCCTCTCATGCTCGATTGGTATAGCCTATACCGTGGTCGATCAATTATGGAACAGCGGTGGCGGGATCCCGAGGGCGAACCTCGAGTACTCAGAATCGATGGTCACAGGGACAGGTGGGTCATTGAATATTCGCCTTCGACACGCCTTGACTGTTCTTAATAGTGTTTACTGCCTTGACTTCGATTCGTCGCGCATTATCTCCGGTTCACGAGACCGGACGATCAAAGTTTGGTGTATCAAGACCGGCAAGTGTGTCGCTTCCTTTGAAGGTCACACAGGCAGTGTACTGTGCCTCAAATTTGAACGCGACTGGGATCTGGGAAGCGACGGGGTCTGCCGTGGCTTCATGGTCAGCGGAAGCAGTGATTGCACTGTGTGTGTCTGGGATCTCGTCTCCACACCTGTAGGGCCTGGAGAGAGAAGCAGCGTCTCCTCTGCCGGCGGCAGTAGGGCAAGAAAGTCGAGATACTCCTACGGAGCTGCGACCGCTGGGAGCTTTGGTCCCCCTAGGAAGATGTCTGCGGAGGTACGCAAAATTCTCCGAGGACACTCGGGAGGTGTATTGGACTTGAGAATGGATGAGAGGTGGATCGTCTCGTGGTAAGTTCTTTCCGCGATCGTCGGACTGACATAATTCATATTTGACATAGTTCCAAGGACGCTTTAATGCATGTCTATGACCGGAAGACATTGACTCTCCACACGGTCTTGCGTGGACACGAGGGCCCGGTGAATGCCGTTGGGCTGGAGAACGGCCGAGTTGTCAGCGCAAGTGGCGATGGGAAGATGATGCTCTGGGACGTCGAAACAGGCAAATGTATCCGAGTGTTTGAAGGGCACGAGAAGGGGTTGGCTTGTATCGAGTTCAAGGCACGTATCCATATCCAGCGATGTTACGTATACTTATTGGTGTTATAGGACGGCCTCATCTTGAGTGGATCAAACGACTGCACGATCAAATTGTGGCAGGCATCGACTGGTGAATGCCTACACACGTTTGCTGGACACACCTTGCTTGTCAGGGCTCTTTGTTTCGACCCGAGGACTGGTTACATCGTGAGTACGAGCTACGACAAGAGTGTCAGAGTCTGGGAATGGCACGGGGAAGCCGTGGAAAATAGTGTCGCCCAGCCTGTAGGGCCACCTTCCCGGAAAACTAAGGGGGTAGGCCGATTGGTTCGAGAGTTCAGGAACCTCCACACTAGTCATATTTTCGATGTCAAGTTTGACGTTGGGAAGATTGTCAGGTAGGTTTACTTTCGGAACCGGGCCGTCTGCGGGAGTAAGGCTGACTTTATCCTTCTCGTCAGCACTTCACATGACCAAAAGATCGTGGTCCTGGATTTCTCGTACGGAATCGAGGGCACTGAGCTGTTTGTGTGAGGTTTGTGATGGCGCGTTGCGTTCTTTTTCGACCCTATTTTTCTTCCTGGACTGGGCGCGTCCACGCCTGTGAGACCGCGGTCGGGAGCGAGGAGCCGCCCAAACACCGGGACCCGTAACAACAAGGTTCGGTGTTCTTAGTCGGCGTGGAGAACTTGATGCTTTATCCTTGAAGGACCCTCTTTTTTTTCTTTTTCTTTGATCCGGGTATCTTGGGACGTTGTCTTCCATCCACATTTATCTATTTACGCATCCTGGATTTTTTTTTTCTTGTATGTATCATACAAACCTGGTGTTTTCTTTTTTTTTCTTTTTTCTTTTTCCTTGTCCCTTTCTTACTTAGCTTTTACAATATGTAATCGTCAGCTCTTTCATTGGACCCGAGTTTTTTGAGAGGACAGGATCCAATGGTATCAGCGAGCAGGCCTTAAATGGACCCGGGTCATCCGCGCATGATTAATTAATGAAACTTTTAAGATGATATCTTTTGAAGATAAATGCATTTGTGATGGTATGAATCGAGAGATATGGGATGCGGGTCCGACGAAGGGAACCTAGCTTGTTCGCTACAGTGTTAGCGAACCATCTGACATGATCGGCAAGAAAAAACATGTAGCAAGTTGATCGTCGTACGGACAGGATGCATGATGAAAGAGGAAAAGAAGGGGGAAAAATGGTGCCTTGTTGGAAGATAAGATGACAATGCTCGCGGGGTACATGAGGATCAATGAAAAGAAAGAAAGAAAGAAAGAAAATGGATTAGGTTGTAATGGGGTTGGATAATAAAACACAAAAAGGATGCAGAGAAAAGAAACAAATGAAAGATAACATATACGTACAACGCTCCAACTTTGCTCGGAAACCAAGAGAAAAGGGGAACCCAAGAAGGAAGCCACGGACCCGTCGAGAGGTGGTGCAGGACATGCCATCTAGGGTGGGTGGGAGAACTGTCCATCAGCCACTGTTGGCGCGACCTTGTTTCTTGATGTTGACGCTGATGCGGCGCGCGTGGCCTACCCGCTGATTTTTCGGAGGTTGATAAGGGAATTCGTGTTCTGAATCCTTGGTGACCGTCGGCTTGTCTTTGGCGGTCATCAATACCAGATCGCCAGTCAGTGCGGACGGTGATGAAAGTGGGAGTGGGGGAATATCATGGTGGATAGGCGACATTTGATAGTTCTCGAGTCTGGGTATGACAGGCAGTTGGCTGGTCATCATCGGGTCCGAGGCAAAAGGGTCAAAGGAGGTCTGCGGGCGAACATCCGTCGTTTGATTGGGAATATCATAATAACTTGCAGGCAGGGTAGGAGGTGCGTGGTACGGGTATGCCGGAGCCATCGGATGAGAATATGGCACAGGGTGCACGGGAATTGAGTATGTAAGCGGAGCAGGCGCGGGAACGGGAACGGGAACGGGAACGGGAGGCATGGATGTAGGAAAGTACGTTGTTCCATTCACTTCATAGGCCCATAACGGAAGTCTAGTCCGAGTGTCGTTTGGTGGTACAGTTGGTGCTTGGGGTTGGGGCGGGGGATAAACACTGTGCTGCACGACCGAGGACGGAGCTGCGGTAACGGGAATAGGTACGGCGGGCGCTGCGGGTGCAGTGGCATAATATGACTGATATGATTGCCAAGGGTAGTCGGGCCAATACATAGGTTGATCTGAAAGGTCATTGAGAATGTCAACTCAAGTGGGGAAACGTGGGGACGGACATAGTTGCGCCAGCTCAGCTTCAGAATATCGAAGGGGCTCCAAATGCCCATAACTTGCAATCGGCGGAGACGGTAGCTGTTTACCCATCAGAACGCCACCGCTGATGGTTCGCCCTTCTTCTCCGTATGCATTAGTTTCAAATGGTGGCGCATGTTCCGCCTTCCGAACACCCGCGGAAGGCAATGCGGCCGTGTCATGGTGACTAACGACGATGGATTAGATCTCTATACAGCGGCGTATACGAAGGGGCTTACAATCTACATTGTGCTCCGGCTGGACACCACCCCCCTGTCCGAATAAAATGTCTGCACGGGTATTTCTTTCGTCTGCTGACTCGCCTAGTCTCTGGCATCTGTTCCGAAGAGGTACAGTCAGACGTAGAGAGTAGGAGTGAGGTTGACGGTGATGGGTCCTCGTCAATGAGTTGTGGTCCCTGTGATGACAATCGCCGTGGCATCTTTGTCTGCGTTCCTTGGTGGCTAGAGAGGGCAAGTAGTTGTGGCAGAAGCGCGTTCCAGTTAAAGAGGTTTTGTGCAAGTAAGGAAGGAGGAAGATTGATTTTCGATGCAGAATGGAGGAAACTGCACTTTTGACCAAAAGGGCAGTCTCCAGTGACGAAGTTACGACATAGCTTTGCTTTTGGGACGATCAGTGCTTGTTTTCTCTTTGAGTCGGGCCAGGCGAACTCACTACGATACTTTGGATGACGCGACGGTAACACACTCATCTCGCTCGAGACGCGTGATCTCGGAACCACGGCAAGCAGAAAGGCGTTCCGAAGGTGTGGGACACAGGGAAGCAGTCGGAGAGAAGTATTTGGACAACGGGTCGTTTCGGGAGTGCAAAGGAAAAGGCGGATAATACGTCTGTGACGGACACGACAATCGCCTTTTTAACAGATGAGATGCGGTCTACACGTGTGCGGCACGCGATTATCCCGACCACTGGAGCCACAGCGCCTTATTGTCCAAGCGTGTTCTATAACCACAAGCATCACAGGGCGGATGTTGGGACAAAGCGTTCAACAGGTCCTAGTGGTCGCGACCAACGAGAGTTTAAAAGGTTCGGCATGAGACCATCCGGTCAAAGCGCTTTGCGTCAGCTGTAACCAGGCTGTGGACCAGCGCATGACGGGGGCGCCGGATGGCGAGGCGGAGGCTCACGACGACTGGTGGGGCTGAGGTCGACCATTTCCTTGGTGACTGAACAAGTTCAACTTGCATTTTTCTTTTTCCGCGTTGCCTCCCGCGCGCTCGGCGGAACATAGTAACATACACACATTGCATTACGTAATCTACCCTGACAACGTCCCGCGGACAGACAGAATGTATGTAGTATGACACAAACATGTACATGACCGTCAGCGGGCCATACTCGACCCTCAGCTGGCTTTGAGTTGCCCATCAGTCCGGATATCCGGTGGGAATGTGCGCGGTATCCACGCGAGCGGGGATTACGCCCGGTCCCACCAGAACAATTAACATTGGATATGTAAATCATGTGGCCGCCAGGAAACCCGCTTGGAAGATATGTCACTGCGATATTTCAACAGCATGATTTGCTCCCAGGCTTTCATGCGAGGCTTAGCGAACCCAGGTCGAACCTGATGGAGTTCACGTTATCCGATGATTTTCACAAGGTAGCATCGTGGATTGATGCGAACCTCGCAAATAGCAGGGAGATACAGCGGTTTTGATATCGGCTGGTAACACAAGCAAGCAAAGCAACGAATAGCGACGCCGGGAGACGACAGATGCAGTCAGCGAGTGGTTGTCCGTGGTTATATAACTAAAGCGAGCATGCACACGAAACAGAGAGCGATATGATGCTGCGCGGAGCGACAAAGCGGTATCCAATATCTCCCGTAACAAGGCTTTGAATATCAGAGCCTCCCCGGGTATAATTTTGAATACCGAGAGGCGACCAGCGCACACAAAAAGACTATAGAGGCAGTGCCATCGTCCGGGACATCAAAGAGGCACTGTGACCACCTGGATCGACCATGTGATGTGTACGTTTTCGCGGCGGTAAACCTGTGACATCTTGGAGGACTGGAATACCTCAAAAATGTAGATTATCCCCCCGATCTATGACAACGCAGATACATACTGTGAATATCAACCTGACCACCCTGCTCCCAGCTCCGCGAGTGCTTGCGCTCGGGCTTGAAGGAGTCGCTTGATGAGCGTATCTACTCAGTAAATTCAGGTCCAAGGAGACGAGCAGAGAAATTTCCCTACCTCGGACTGAGGGATCGCCTCCAGTGCACCAGTGTACGAGTTCGACACATCCGGTTGCCGCCAATCGAGCGACCTAGGGCTGTTGTGGGTCATCATGTCAACCGAAGGCCTGCGCTCCGCAAGATGATGTGACGAATACTGCCGAGTCATACGGTTAACAGGCACATCCCATCCGATGAATGCCTAAACTTACGTCTTGCTGATTGTGTTGTGGATGCTGTGTATGTTGCGAATTCCCAACATCCTCATGAGGCAAGGATGAATGGCGCGCATATTCTTTGTCGTGATCTTGTGAGAACCACGGAAAAGGGGGGTCCGAATGCCCATGTTACGTACCGACCGTTGTCTGTGTTCGTGAGAGGAGCGCAGACACTGATTAAGCCATTCAGTGAACTGTTCTTGCGCCCTTGAGTCATAGCACTTACTCAATTCGTCGCGATGTTGTTCGGCAAGGGCTACCTCTCGCCTCGCACGAGCTTCGGCTTCCAGACATGCGGTGTACCGCTGGAACGCGTCTTGTGTCTGTGATTGCGCTCGGGATAGTGTGGCTCTGGCATCCTGCAGGAATTGACCTTGCAGTACAGTCAGACCCCGCTGCCACGCCATATGATGTATCAAATATCCTCTTACCTGATGTTCGAGCCTCTTGTATCAACTGCTCATACGTCGCTGTAGAAGGCGACAACGGGGGTCTGATGAGATGAGGGCGATGCGATGTCCCCGGTGAATGTGCATAATTAGGACTTGAGACACTGGAAGCGCTCTCTGGACAGCGAGTTTTATGATTTACTAGATCCAGGTAGATGGGGAGCATGTTTTGCGTACCTGGCTGGAGGCGTGCTATTTGGTCAACTAAACCAGGGGGAGGGTACCCTGGGTCAGATAATTCAGGCGTAGTCATTTCCATCGACTCTTCTATATGTGGGGGCTGCGCAGTCGGCCCGAGGTGGCGAAGACGAGGATTGTGAGGGATGCTCGCATTATGTCGCTCGATGAATTTTCGCAGAAAGGTCAATTCGATATCGTCGGGCATGACATATGGTGGGCCCTGGATGTCGCCTTTTTGCATGAGCACCTCGAGATGGGACATGGTTTTATCTTTGAGCTGCTGCAGCCATTCATGCAGCTCCATATGGTCCTGGTCAGCACGAGCATCACTGTACATCGAAGAACGAAGGAAGTATGTTCATGTCAATGATAGGATCCGCGCGAACAGGGGGGGAGACGTAGTTACTGATACTGACTAGTCCTGGCGTCTCCGTGCCTTTCTCCAGTATGTCTTCGTGAGTTTGAGAGCACGGTTTACCTCGTTGTCGAGTGTGCGATACCATTCGCTCGAGCGCCGATTCAGCTTGACGCAGAGCACGCCGGGCTGCACTCGTAGCTGCAGCACGCAGCGACCTTCCTGGTCAGGAGGTCCCAACGCACCCTTCTGACCTTGATTACCGCGGGTAGCACCTCTCGAGACATTGCCCAACTCGGGCCAGGGAAGGTCGTCAGGTGTTTGCATCGGCGGCGCTTGGATCTAGACAGTCGGATTCTCGACCTTGCAGTTACAAACGGGGTACTGGCAACGAGGGGTACAGCCAAGGACCTCGAAAGAACTACAGAATTGCGGAGATGTCAAGGAGGATAATAACGGTAGGGGTGGAGTTAAAACTCTTGTAAGATAATCACCCAACGTTCTTATAATCGGCATTGTACAAGGTGTAATCGGTCTGACTGCCCCTTGCCTTAGCGATGCCGCACTCACTGGGAGCACTGCCTCTGAATTAACAAGGCATCAGGACCCCCCCTGGGCGGAATGACATGCCAACCTACCCATGGCCCCCCTTACCCCCTCGTGGTTGGATCTCCCAGTGGCACCCTGTTTGACAGGCACTGGGGAAAGTCGTTGCAAGGCTGGGCAAGATCCTGGATTGTCGGTGCAAGGCTGAAAACGGACAACTCTCACGTTTATATATCACTCACGACACTGATCGCTCACGGGTCGAAGTGCACTATTTGGCACTTTCCATCGCTATCTTGTAGTAACCGTACGAGCGCAGAAATGGGTATTTTCCGTATATAGATGTAGGCTCTTGACTCAGAACTCCGGTCGTCATGATGTGAATGAAGCCAAGCTTCATTGACAATAATGGACTCATTTCCGACGAGTGCTCGTGCTTTGTATAGCTGTACAGTGGCGTTCGGGCACGACGGCATTGCCTTTCCGTCACGCCGAGAAATCGACGCCCTGCGCCAGAGGCGCAGCATCCGAAAAGTTTACAGTGCATGCACTCCAGCGCACATATTGTTTCCATGCATCACCACCTGACTCGCGGCCCCTGAAAAGATCATGAACCTCAGTCCACGACTAACTGAGCCGCGGAACTTACCAGCCAGTGCTCTACGAGAGACAAACATTGGAGGGTGAGAAAGACATTCGATTGTGCACAGGTCGAATTACTAACCTTGTTGCCTCCAAACGCGGCACCAATCTCAGCTCCACTAGTGCCAACATTGACCTGAATACGAAAGTCAGAAATTCACACCCTCCCCATTCAAACCAGCGAACAAACATTAACGATCCCAGTGTCGGAACCTTCTGGACCAATCCATTTCCCAAGGTTACGCATATCCTGCGTCCATAGGCTACTGGAGAGCCCTTGCGGGACAGCATTGTTCCAGTCAATTGCCTCTTCGAGCTCGTCGAAAATACCGACGTTCAATACGGGTGCAAACGTTTCCGTGCTCCAAATAGTGTCTGTCGGATCCACCGATTTAGGCATCGCGATCGTAGGCTGTACAAAGTTGCCCTGGCAAAGACTGTCTTGGTCATATCGCTGTCCGCCCGTTAATATCTGGGCACCTTTCTCTCGGAGTCTTTCAACAGCACTAGAATAAATTCCGACTGCGGCGCTAGTATGCAAGGGACCAAGTAGCGTGCTTCCGACGAGGGGATCTCCAACCCTCACGGAAGCATAAAGTTTCTGGAGTGCATCGAGGAAACGTGGGGCGATATCGCGATGAAGAAACAGTCTCCTTGTCGATGTGCACCGTTGCCCTGCAGTGCCCACGGCACCAAAGAAGACCGCGGGGACAGCCATGGATAAATCTGCATCAGGCATGATGATTGAAGCTATTTGACGATTGTAAGCCAAAAAGAGAAACTCGGGTCAATCATGATAGACCCAAAGTTCTTACCATTATTTCCTCCCAACTCCAGGATTGTTTTTCCAAAACGAGACTGAACAGCCCTGCCAACCACACGGCCAACAGCTTCACTGCCAGTGAATGACACTAGAAATGATACGGTAAATATCAGGGAGACGGGGGCCACGGACACCTCACCTAATGGGATATCTGCATCAGTTACAATAGCCTCACCAAGGTCCTTGCCTCCGGTAACAAGGGTAGACGCAGCGCCTGGGATCCCATTGCGTTCTAATACACCAGCAATTATCTTTGTGATAGCGATAGCACACAGGGGAGTAGTAGGCGAAGGCTTCCAAACATTTGCATTTCCAGCTGCAAAAGACAGCGAGAAGTTCCTGGGCAGAGGCGGTGGTAAGATCCGACTGTATATGCAAAGGAGCAGGGAAATAGTTCCAAACACACACCATCCATAGACTGCGACAGGAAAGTTGAACGCTGTCAAGACGCCGACGACACCAAGAGGATTTGGCACTATACGTGAAGGATGGTCGATAAAACGAGCTACCAAAGAGGTAAAGGCCGCCGAGGCTGAGCTAACCTTCCAGAATGGTGTGACCGGGGCGCTCTGATGCCACGACCCTGCCATTCATCATCCGCGACAAGCCGACAGCATAATCACACTGGAGAACCGAATGACTCAGCAAACCGTGGAGACGACCAGCATGTTCCGCCATACAATATCCACGAATTCTTGTACTTCACCGATGCCCTCTGTCTTGATCTTACCCATCTCGAGGGATACAAGTGCACCAAGTGCATCCCGCTGAAAGAGCTCGAACGGTGAACAACGGGATGTATACCAGCTGACGCGTCTCACCTTGGCCGCGAGCGCTTCTCGGAGCTGTCTCAGCACATCACCACGCTGCGGAGCGGGTAACTTCCTGAGAAATATATGAGCTTCTTTGGACTTGTCCAAGGCTTCGCGCAGCTCGCGTGGTGATGCCTACTCCGGAATCAGCCCGGCGGCGGCAATAGTGGAATGAAGAGGACGTACCGACTGGACACGTGCCAGGACTTCACCGGTGGTTGGGCAGACGCTCTCAAGAATGTCACCGGTTCCTCCCCATGATCCATCATACACTCCTGGGACCTCCGTCGTGAAGGGTATGTCCAAAGCGCCGAGAATAGTAGAGGCTCTTGCCGACAAGTTTCGGACACTAAACCTGCTGACGCTACGGGCACAGCAAAGAGATACGACTGCGTTTCGTGACAGCATGATGAATGTGGAGAAGAGGGGGTTACTCAGCGCGGTCCGCAGTAGTGTTACTGTGCTAGTTCAAGTTGTGCTAGTTCAAGTTGTGCTGGCAGTGCTGAGCCTGAGTGTGTACCCAACTCGCATATGATCCGAGCCTAATTAGTCTTGGGTACAGCCACGTCCCAACCGGCAAACTTCGCCATCACGAAGGGGCGAATTTGAGTTGTTCTCCGTCCGCTCGGCACACCAAAAGTAAGTTCAGCTTCAGTCCTCATATTATATTAATTATACCGTTCGGCCGCCTGGAAAAAGCTGCGATGGTTCTCGCTGTGCCCGGGGTCTACCAGGTCCATTTCGGATCTGATCTTCGTTGCGATGATGCGGAATCTCTATCAACCGTAACCTGCTGACAGGGGCACCCTGGCGTGGAAAGCACAGAAAACAAATCATCCCAGGCTACCCCTTGCTACATCTCTCACCCTTGTGGTCCCTGCCGGGTCCAAACATCCCCCTCGGATATCCATGGCTGGAGCAGGGCACTTTGCCTTATCGCACAACAGTTTTCGAGGCAAGCTCGTATCCCATTAAAAAAAGGGAATATATACTTCTTGGGATAAGATGATTGTGAAGTCAACGGGCGTCGACTTTTGCCTCCCGCAGCTGTCCCTTTTGTATTCTTTCCCCTCTGCGGGCGCATCAGTCTTGTCTGATTCCTCCCCTAGCTCAGCCTTCATCACAAATGATGTGTCGTTCATTTCGTGATTCGGTCGTGCCTGGTCCTGACTTTTTCCACTTCACCTCTGGGTTTCCTATCTAGGTTGGCCAATGAACTCTTGTGACATCGTCATCTGGTCATTTTCACTCGAATCACAACCTCTCAAAGTGTGCTACATGTCTGTCACAGCTAGCGTGGCTTTCAGTCAAGCATGTGGTTTTTACCCATCCTCGCTCACCCTTTCAATCTGCCGCGACCCCTTCGATGGGAAACGGGGTCTTGATCTACAATCCTCTCAAGGTGTTCGTACAATGAACCGGTCCGAAGAAGCACGTCCTATCTGAGGCCAAGATCTTCCTCTCTCAACCGAATGGAGGGGTGTGATGTGGGTATGGCGTAAGGTACTGTGGGTGTCCATGCAACCATCAGTGAGAACGTGGAGTGACTTGGGGAAACGCGATTGACAGGTCTCTCTTTGTCCGACTCCATTCGCAACCCTCCTCCCGCCAGTAATGATCACTGTTCCCTGAAGAAGGATATGTGCGAGTTCATTGTACCAACTTGACGATTCGTTCTCGAGCACCGCATCCAATGTTTTACACGCACCTCAGTCACTGATGACGCGTCTGCGTAGGGAGAACAAAGATAAGGTGACTGTCCAAATGCCTGGATGTTGCTTTCTTGCAGGCCGATCGGCCAAGTCCGGGACGGAGATGAAGCTAGCTTTTGGCTCAGCGAATCTCTTGTGATGGATTCCAGCCTCCGAGAATATATATACATAGATCACCTGAGAAAGACCCACACACCGTGTCGACTCCCGCTGCAAATATACACCCCTGCTCAATGGGGTTTCCGCTGACCTTTGGAAATATCGGGAACTGATGGGAGTCTCGTCCCCACATCTCCCTTGCTGGCCCTGGCGAGGGCTGTGACGCGCTTGTGGTTGAAGCGCATAATCACGGATCAGGATCTCGATGTCGGCATCATTACTGCGCAATACAACGCCCGATGCTTCACATCCGCGGTCGGGAAGGCGCGGGATAGGGTTTACCAACTGGTGAGGCCCGTCTGCAGAAAATGATCCAGTCAGCTCGGGGACTGTTGACGGGAACTTGAAGTGCTAAGCCATCACAGAAGGGTGTCAGTTTTCCATGACAGAGGGGTACATGTGTGCTCGCGAGGAACGTGGTTCTGTGTGCGATACTGCCGCCGAGGTCTTGCCTCGACAACATATGTCCAAGAAGGAAGGTTCCGTGAGCTGTTTTCATATACCCCGGCTTCGAGCGGTGTTTCAGGTCTAGTGAAAACTATCCAATGCAAATAAGGATTAAGACTGGGAAGACCCCGGGAAAGTTGCACAGTCTCTTTTGTATGGCTAGCACGGTATATGATGCCGACGAGCGCATAAAATTTGTAATCTGCTGTTCAGGATTTCTAGACTCAAACTGACCCCATGATGAACGAGCAGGACATACATCTCATCCCTGTAGGCCAGAGAAAAAGGACGGTTCAGCATCAATCTCATTCCACCCTTTCTTTTTCTTCCCCACTAATGAATCCTTCCCCCCCTTTCTTTTCCTTTTCTTCTCCTTGGGCGCATCAGAATCGGAGTCCCGTGATTCATCTCCTGGCTCAGCTTCCAGAGCCTCATTCGTGCCGTCGGAGTGTGCCTGGTTTTCAGTGTCACCCTTATCCGGATGAATTTCTTCGTCAGCGGGAGTGGGTGCGTCGAGCTCTTGGTCGCTATCGCCATCCTCATCCTCGAAAACATCTTTGAGATCTGTCAACTTGAGCGTATCTTCGTGTCCCGCACTGCCTACCCATCTTCCTTCACCGTTTTGGTCGACGACGATCCTTTCGATGGGGAACGACCCGTGATCGGCAACGACACCGAGGAGTTTGGTGGGAAATAGCTGTACAGCACGTAGAAGCCCATCTGACGATCCCGTGAGAATAGTGGAGTGGGAGGAGGGATATGAGGATGGTAAAGCACAGAGTGTATCAATGGATTGTGGGTGTCTATACAAGCTGAGATGAGAACCGTCAGATAGATTTTTCAGGGTCGTGACCTACCCGGGAACTCTGTCGACACAGTCACGCCACCCTTGGCTGCGATTGAATATCGAAAGGATTCCCAACTGAGTACCAACAACGACCTTTGTCCCACTGCAAGTCACAGAAAGGAAGTCCACGAGTCCAACACAGTAAAAGGGAGCGGGACTTACTTTCTTATAGCGACGATAGACAGCAACTCGTCCTCCTGATCCTCGGACCGGGCGAGCGGCTCTGATTTCTTTCCACGTACATCCACCACTGACAGTGTGCCATCTGCGCTTTGTGTTGGGAGAACGGGATAAAAATAAATGAAAGAACGAAAGAGAGTATGTTTCTATGGGTTAAGCAACTACCTTGTGGATACGAGCTGCTTCTGGTCGCCGAGCCATAAAAAGTCGGAGATGAAATCAAAATGGTGGGTATACCGGCGTATCTCTTGTGGTTTTCGCGGATCCCAAAGCTAGGGTAGTACATATCTATCGGCGGGTGTCGCTCACGTAGAAGGAGACAGACCTTGATCACACCGTCGTCATCGCCGGTGCAAAACATATTGGGGAGGAGATATTTCATGCGATTCACAGGTGAGCTACTCAGCCACTGGCGATGTTAAAGTATGTCCAGGCGGTGCGAGGATAAGGGACTTACTCGTGCGCATCTTTGCGGGTGTCAGATATTGTACCTGTAGACGTGTCGATGGTGCTAGGTGTGTCGGGATTGGCAACGCCCGGTCAAGGGGGACGAACGTACAAGATGGACTTGGCCTTTCCTGCGGCAAAGAGATTGGAGCCGTCTTGGCTGGTAGCGAGACACCGACAGGAGCGCTTGGAGGGCCTGAGTGAGAAGGTCTGGTGGTGCTGGCCTTGTTCGTCGTATCGGAACGCCTTTATCGAGCCATTGAGGAGGCCAGTGTATACGGTTGTGTTGGAAGGATGAAAAGCAAGGTCGAATATATGCGAGCCGACTGGGATGTCTGGCATTGCCAATGTCTAAATGTTAGTACTGTAGTTGGATTGACGGCGGTAGCACATCATTTGGCCCTGGGCGTTGCCGAGTGCGGTGTCAGCGCAACCGATGTGAGCCTGGCTCTCAGCGCCGCTTTTCTGCCATCACCCATGGACGTTTCTTGACCGATGCGTCCAATCCTTGTCTGTATTTTCTTCTTCTCCTTCCTCACCATCGTCCTTGCTCACACCGTCGCCCTCCACCGCGACATCCTTTCCATCCGACGCCCCAGGTCGCTCAATGGCGCTCGGGCTCAGCCACGCGCTCCTTCGAAACACACCCTTGGCGACGATGCCGAAGACATAAAGCTCGTCGACATTGTCCTCGTTGCATCCATCGACGGCAGCTTCCACGCCGTCAACCGCACATCTGGTCAACGGCTATGGTCCATGTCCGCCGCAGCCAGCGATATCCCTTCCAGCCTCGCCCCTCTCGTCCGCACTAAGCACGCTACCATTGACTACGACCTCACTGACGACGACGACACCCACCAGGAACTCTATATCATTGAGCCCCAGACTGGTGACATATATGTCATGGTGACCCCCACGAGTCCATTACAACCTCTCTCCGTATCCATGTCGCAGCTCGTCGAATTATCCCCTTTTAAATTCGACAGAGAAGATGACGAACGTGTGTTCGTTGGCAAGAAAGAGACCTCGCTCTTGTCCATCGAACTAGAAACCGGCAAGGTCAAGACGATTAACGCCGAGTGCCCCTGGAACCCGTTTGAGGACCTCACTCAGAAGGACGAGATCGACTTAGATGAACTCGAGGACTATCCTCCACAGAACGACGAACATATTCCCACAGAGGTCTTTGTCGGCCGTACAGGTGAGCCCTTCAAATGGTTCGAATAGCTCGGTTTTCAGAACATGGTCGACAAGATTATCACGTCACCATCTACAATCGCTCCCCGTCCGGACGTAGGCTACCAATTCACAATCTCGCCTTTTCCTCTTATGGGCCCAACATGCAGGACAATGCTGTCCAAGATGCCTACCGGCGCACCCCAGACAACATCTACATCGAATCCCTACCCAATGGTCAAATCATGTCATTCAAAGCACGAGACAGCGATTCAGTACCATATATGCGTCGAGAATCTCAAATCTTGTGGGCTTTAACTTTTGACAGTCCAATGTAAGACCTCCCATTTTGGTGCATTACGACGTGGTCCCTGATTACTCGACTCTCCCGTAGTGTGGCAGTCTTTGATGTTCTCTCGAGTTCTAGACGGTCGGAGCCTTTTGTGCTCATGCAGCCTCGTCCGCCAATCTCAGATGTTCTCCAGGGCTTTGACGAGTCCTCTTCAGCGTCAATCTATGATCCAGACACGGCCTATGTTGGCCTCGTGGAGGAAACAGGTTCACTGTTCGTCATGGGTAATGACCACTTCCCACTGATCGCTTTCGGCGACACCAAATACAGCATCAACTCCCGTGCTATCGACCCACCACCCTCTGCTGTTCCCCGCACAGACCTCCCAGATAGAGTCGATGCTATTACAAAGCGTCGCAAGCTCAGAGAGCTGTGTGCTGAATCACCTTTTGACACACGGTGTCTAACTGGAAAACGTCCCTTGGATGCGTCCTCCCTTAATTCGAGACAGCTCCCTGGCGTCCCTTCCGCTGAGCTCCCACCCGAGATCGACTTGGCTCGAAACAATGACATCAATTCAGCAGAATCCCCTCCAGTTATCCCTGATACCACCGATAATTTATCTACCGCGGTGCCTTCGTGGACGTCTGTTGCGAGTGTCATAGGGGAAAGTTTTAAATCGTCCGCCGCCCTGGGAACCGTCTTTCTGGCGATGGTTTTTGGTTCGACCTGGCTATTCAGAGACATGCTTCCCCTCGACAAATTATACCCACGGGCCCCTCGCCTCATACCCGAGGTTCAGAGTGCATTAATTCCATCCTCCATGACTTCTCAACCCCCTGTTATGGAAGTGTCACCAGCGCCCTCATCCGTACTCGACGGGGAAAGTCATGCTGTAACAGTCCCTCCACCATCATTACCGTCAGACGTCGGGACACCTCCGTCCACCCATATACCTGTTTCATCAGATCCTGTAGCTCAGTTGACAGATTCGCCCACAGTCTCGAAGCAGATCCTAGACTCACCTGGGGTACCCACCATCGACGACATCGAGGAGAGCGAACGGGAAGGGGACGTCGCTGATGCAACACCTAGAAAGCGGAAAGTTCACAGACGGCGAAGAGGAAAGAAGGGAAAGGGAAACAGTTCCTCGGCCGCCGGTGCTGTTGATGAAACCGAAGGAGAGAAAGACGCTGAGGGTGTTACGGGGTCGAAAGAAGTCGGTGGTGGGAGCGCAGGCGAGGAAAGCCCAAAACATCTTGGTTCGGCAACGTTGGTTGTTCAGTCGACACCCCAGCACACCGCACCTTCGCTCATCGTATCCGATACAGTTCTTGGTGAGTTTGGTTGTCTCCATTCTTTTCCGGCGGGTTTAATCGGTTTGGAGCGGCTAACTGATGCGTGTTCTCCAGGATTTGGCTCGCATGGAACAGTGGTGTACCAAGGCTCTCTCCAAGGGCGTGCGGTGGCCGTCAAACGCCTCCTTCAGGACTTTGTCACGCTTGCTGCCCGCGAGGTTAGCATTCTGCAAGAATCAGACGACCACCCCAACGTTATCCGATACTACTACCAAGAATCTCAGGGCAACTTCCTCTATATTGCTCTCGAACTGTGTCCCGCCTCGCTCGCGGACGTGATCGAGTGCCCAGATCAACACCAGGACATTGTTGCGACTTTTGATCCTAAACGAGCGCTTCGGCAGATTACGTCGGGATTACGCCATCTTCACTCACTTAAAATCATACATCGCGACATCAAACCCCACAATATCCTCATTTCGGGTCCCAAAATTGGTGCCCCTGGCAAGGATGGCGGGAGGAGAATGTTGATATCTGATTTTGGGCTTTGTAAAAAGCTTGAAGTCGACCAGACGAGCTTTTTGCCGACCGCACAGGGTGCACAGGCTGCTGGTACGGTTGGCTGGAGAGCACCCGAGCTTCTACGTGGCGATGTGAAACTCGACGAGTCACTGAACGATGACGGGTCACAATCGTCCACAGATAGCGCAAGTACTGTGATCAACGGGGGCTCATCCACCCCCAGACCAACGGCGCGTCTAACCAAAGCTGTTGATCTTTTCGCATTGGGGTGTCTATTCTATTATGTTCTCACGAATGGGTCACATCCTTTTGGGGGCAAATTCGAACGGGAGGTGAATATCATTAAAAACGTAAAAAACTTGGATGGTTTAGAGAGGTTTGGGGAGGAGGGCTCAGAAGCTGTTAACCTGATAGGAAGGATGCTTGATCCAGAGGCTTCCCGTCGGCAAGTTGGACCTACTTTTCTTTCGCTCTTGCTTCTGACTTGAGTCTTTCCTGTGATTCGCCATACACAGACCCGATACCACATCCTGTCTCGTGCATCCTTTCTTCTGGGATCCAGCGCGCCGACTAAATTTCCTCCAAGACGCATCTGATCGCTTTGAAATCATGTGCCGAGACCCTCGGGACCACACTCTCGTTGTGCTCGAGACGGGTGCGTTTGACATCGTGGGACACGACTGGCATGCAAGGCTCGACAAGGTCTTTATCGAAAACTTGGGCAAATTCCGCAAATATGACGGAAAGAGCGTGCAAGATCTCCTGAGGGCCTTTAGGAACAAGGTGAGCCTTTCGTGCATTTCATCCATTAATTCAGGGCCTCTCATGCACGGCGTGGACACGGCAGAAACATCACTATCAAGACCTTCCTGACCACGTGAAGCGCACGTTGGGACCGATGCCCGAAGGCTTCCTGAGCTACTTCACAAAACGATTTCCCCGGTTATTCATGCACGTTCATGGTGTCATTTCCGACACACATCTCCGTACGGAACCTATGTTCAGGGCGTACTTTGAGCTGACCGAGTCATGATCGATGTCCTCTGGCGTCTATTTCCTCCGTACGATTCCCCCATTTGGACGTATGCCCGCACGAGGTCCGTCTTTTTTGTTGTGCTCTCCGCCACGTCGACTAGCGGGTTTTTGGTTTTTCCTTGACCTGCACACCCCACCTGTCTCATATGTACATCTACGTATGCATACCATATTGTATCGGACGTTCGGCATCCATCCGCTTTCGCCATTGGCTCCAGATATCGATATCTATATGACCTGCACCCTGCACCGACACTCGGCGTCGTTTCTTGTTTGTTAAATAATTTATTGTACTGTGATCGCGCCGACAACTACCACCTAGCTTGGATCTGTATTTCTATGCTGCCCAGCCTCTTCCTTAGTTTATTTTTTCGGTTTCTTTTCGTTAGACACCATTTCAGCAATACACGAGGTAAGTGATACAGATTGATGTCGATGGGCCTTGACCCCAACAAACGTGAGAAGCGGTACGGTCACACGAACTCCGTAGTTCAAGAATACGACAACACGCTCGTCTATATTATTCTGTATTACCGAGTATACTCGTCACCACAGGCATCAAAAAGACGTCTTATAGCACAATGGTCCTGGGGTCCCATTTATTTATGCCTGTTTCCGATGCAGACCCTTGGGTAGCACTTTCTTCCACGGTAAGAAATCCCGTCCCTGCATGTATGGTCGTAACACTTCGGGTATCACGAGGCCCTGTTGGAGCGGCGTTCGTCAATCAACCAACGCGAAAAAGAAGAACCGGAGGATGGGAGGGGGAGCGAGGTATAGCAACGTACGTCAGGCGTCTGATAATTCTCGACGAGACAG
>JBBPNY010000425.1:0-18957 GCA_038091165.1 Rubroboletus pulcherrimus
ATATAGAAAGAACAAGCCTTCCGTCCCTCGCCAAGGCGTTTCAGGTTCCAAATTCAAGGTTTACAAGATCTAGGATGTACAATCAGCGCGTCCCGCGCGGTTCCGTGCCAGAGCACTCGTTCTTCTATCAAAACGTAACCTCCGACCGCTTCAAAATACCGGCTTCGATAGCCTTGATTTCTGCGATACCTCAGCTGCTCAGCGATGGGATATTCCCGCCATGTAACGCGATCACTTACGTAATGCAAGATGTCGACTGTGGAAACGCGACAACCCCAAGTTACCTTTTTTTCCCACCAAAAAAAAAAAGAAAACGTCAAATACGAAGTTGCACAAAGAATATTTGCGGCGGGACGACGTACCGACGCCGAACCACAGGCCGTCGTGCCCACAGTTCCTCCAAATGCTATTCACCTCCCCTTCTTGTGTGAAACCCCACACTTGGTTCACCTTGTCAGCGACTTGGGGACCACAGACTTCGCGCATGCTGTCGCGTGGGTCTCCATATCTTTGGAGCGCGTGAGATACGCCTCAGATTTGACATGGGAGTGTAACGCGGAGAAACGGGGGTGTGTCGATGCTTACCCGGTTGAGAAGATCACGACGTCTGCTTCGAGCGCGGTCCCATCCGCGAACTTGAGTCCTTTCTCGGTGAAGCGCTCGATAGCGCTCCCGTTCTTGACCTTGATATCGCCATGGACGATGTGTCTGCTTGTACCGGTATCTATACAAAAGATATGAGGACGCGGGATCGACCACCCATCTTCAAGAGACTTGCCAATGTAGTATCCTCCCGCGCGCGCATACAAAAGCTGGATGAGGCCTGCACCATTTGGTCCGAGATTCGTCTTGAACCCTACTTTGGCGAGACCATCCATAGTTTCTCTGTAAGCATGCTGTCAATTGGGCACATCTCATCTTGGGGATCTATACTCACTTATCAATGGTCTGCGCAGTGTGGGGCACAGTACGTTGGTGAATGCGTCTCACCACAGCATTGGGGAGACATGCGTTATAGACATCCGCGAGATCGGTTGGGACAGAGTCATTGTAGATCCCTTTCGAATAGAGGGTGTGAACAAGCGCAGTTTACAGGTATGGACAAAGTGACACACCGCCAAGCAGCTGTACGATCGCTTCAACTGAAACGACGCACGTAGATGAGCGTTGGTACCTAGAAGGTTGCAACGTCAGTCGTCAATACGCTCTGTAGTGCGGTTTAATATGGTTTACATTGTGATATCAACTCCGTGATTGAAGAAGTCCTGAGCGATATCATGACCTTTGACCTGTGTTAGACAAGATACTCTCTAGTTTCGTGCAATTGTGACATACTAGAGGTACAGGCACCAACGACGACCCCCTTCTTGCCAACGTAATTTGACGCGGAGGTGTATTGCGAAGAATGAATTACTTCGCCCTTGAAATCCTCCTGGGAAGGAACATTAACATTAACAGTATGATCTTGGAAGCAAATCTGCAAAATTTACCTTGCCTGGGATATCTGGCAATTTTGGACGACCTCCAAAGCCGGTCGCGAAGACTAGATGTTTCACCTTGACAATCCGAGTTTCCTTCCCACCTCTATTGATTTCGACAGTCCATGTTTTCAGGTTGTCGTCCCACTCTGTCTTGGTGATCACGGACGAAGTCCATACGTTGAGCTCAAGATAATTGACGTATCCCTCCAACCAATCGGCAAGCTAACCCAATAGTATTAGCGATCGATTTGACGTGGAACAAAAACCCTGGGATCATTTGTTCGTACCTTTCCAGCTGGTGTGAAAACGGGCCAGGTTGGTGGGAACCTGAAAACATTTGTGGAAGAGAGCCAAAACCCACATCTCACCGTGACTCACGGTAAATATGGTGTCTGATTATACCAGATCGTATCGTGTAAGCAGAGCGCTTTGTAACGATCTCTCCACTGATGTCGAGTGAACCCGACAGTGCATTAAAAATGAACGACAACGTACGCTATCGCCAACCCGTGCCTTTTTGTCGATAACTAGGTGGGTGATACCGAGATATTTCAGTCTCGCAGCGGTTTCAAGGCCAGTGTGACCCGCGCCAACTACGATCACAGTCGGATCGCTGTCGATGAGTTCCATCTCTCGATGACGTCTCGCTTCCCAAGTGCCATGTTCGGCGGTTTGTTGGCGATGAGGACCGATCTGCATTCAGGATCAGCTTGATGACATCGACCTAAGCATCTACACCGTACCAGCTCGGGGAAATCGTTGAGGGATTGCAAGCATGTGTAGAGCGTATACGCCTTCCAGGTTGGACCAGGTGCAGGGGCTAGGTAACAAACGGCCGTGCCTTTCCCCACCTTGGTTCCAAATTCAAAGGTGAGACGCAACAGGACAAGATCGGGAAACAATTTCTGAAGCTCGGGAGCACAGAAAGGGTCGTGGCTGAGACGCAGATCGACCAAACCTGTAGGAACGAGACGATGATCGAGAAGATTCTTGATCGCATCCCTGCCCTCGATCGTCCGAAAGTCCCAGGTTAATGCCAAGACGTCCTTCCAAAAGCCGTCGTCAAGAAAGAGATCGAGGATCCCGGGGATATCAGATGACGCAACAGCACTTGAGAATGCATCAAACCAAGCTGTTGCAACTTCGGTAGCTGAAGTCACGGTGGGCTCGTCGACGCCCAATCGCTGAAGAGTAGGAAGTTGCTGAGGGAAGGGGTCGTTACTCATACTATGGTGTGCGGGGGTGTGGAGGACATGATCAGTGCGAAGGCAACCTTCAAATACTATCAGAATAGAATCCGGGAAGTACGTATCCTCTATCAAACTCTTGAAGGCCGTGTCCGACTCCGCGACGAGGTTACGTCCACAAAAGACCCTCTATTGCCACGGGGAAGATCTCGCGGCCACACGCCCACTAGCATGGACATATTCCATGTGGGAAGCAGGTCGGTCGTGGCAGGGGCGAGCTACTTTCATTTAAACACCTGTGACGATGTGGCGCTACTCAGAATAGAAGAGTCCTGTAAAGTTGCCACTGGCTTCATCCCTCCGTTATATTTTACTCGTTCTCAAGTGACCATGATACCACGCCAATTGTTTTTGTGTACGTGTGATGGCCTATCTAAAAGCGACACACACGAGGCCGATGTCGGGAAGATTCGGATTTTGAACCTCGCTTGGAAAGAAGATACAATAAGATTAGCATTACAGAAGAGGAGATAGAGTGAGATGAATTACTATCACGAGTGCCATGTAAATAGAATGAAACGGTCTGCCTGGGTAACGAAGCGAGCCCAGGGCTTTGTCGGCGCAATCATCGCAAATCGAAACCTAGAACCGGTGGGGCCACGCTCGTATCTCTCAGGCTCCGGCGAAGCATCCGAGTCGGACAGGCGGCCGAGACTACCCAGGACAGGTGTCCATTTCAGCCCCCATGAGTCAGCACTGCCATGCAGGGGTTGCTTACCTGGGCCGTCTCCGCAGGTCCGTCTGTGTATGGTTGAACTAATGGGCCGCGAGCCCCAGTAAATTCGGATCACGTGAGGAATAACTGAGTGAAGAGACCTGCGCCAAGACAAGGAGGTGGAGGGGTAAGTAACGGACGTTTGCAAGACGGCACTGACAGGACATGAGAGGCCGAACAGTGTAAAACGGACTGCTGGTACGTGCTGGGATGGCAGGAACAGTGGGGCTACTAGGTATAGTGCAGACAAGGATGTCAACCGTGTTCAATACCTTCAAATCTGTAAAACGCTTTGTAGCGTTATCGCCGCTTGACCGGCCATTTGAGAGCTGTGATTGGAGGATGGCTAGCAAAAAAGGAGATGATGTAACGTTCTTACTGAAACAGAAAACGAGCGATAAGTTCGAGTCCATCCCATGGCAAATTGTGAGCTTTTCAGACTGCCGATGGCGGCCGGCCGCCTTGTACTCAAAACGACCATTTGGCAAGGATGACGAGACAACCACCTTCTCCCTGAGAATTTTCCCGCAGAACGTTGTTGAGTCCCAACGTAACATTCCTGTGTCTGTTGGTCCTTGTGGGTCCCGATTGATACGCCATCACCTCGCGCCCTGTCTGTCTATTGTTTTCTTGGGGGGCTTCTTATCCTTGGTTGCGAGGATACCACAGCAAGTGCACGACGCCAACTATGGAGCGCATGGAAGAGGCAATAAATTGCCTGCACTCGAGAACCGCCTGGTAGTCTCATCGTTTTCTCCTCTTCTTCTACAGCACTGCGCGAACATGCCTTTGTCCTCCCTCTTTAAGCAAACCGAGGAACTATTGGAAGAAGTTCTCCGAACTATCCGCCAGGAATACGCAGATCCTTATTCTGTACTATGCGAGACGGACCGATATAAGTACGTGGAGGAGGAGAAGATGTACGACGAAATATTTTATATGATCGTAAAGCACAATGCTGATGGGGACCTGCCCACAGTCTCAGGAAGCAGCTCAAAGAGACAGTAGAGTCAGAATCAAACAGCTGCCAGTGGCGGAGTCTGCTTGGTTTGCCTTCACCGCAGGCGGCGAAGTGCTTCAAGGATGCTGAAGAACTCCGCCAACGTGTTAGAGTGAGTTGATTGGGCTGACATTTTTGCTAATGTGATTCCGACACCTTTTGTTTCCAGGAAGATATTAATTCAAAACTGAGACCCAGGCTCAGCGGCCTTTCACCTAGCCACGGACAAGGCTCAGCCATTAACTTGATGGGTGCAAGGATGCCCGAAACAGATACAGGACGTCCAGCTAATCCTGAGCCACCAAGTACGATAATAACGTCCCCGCTCAACATGCGCTGTTCTGTCCCAGAGATCTCGGAGTTGATTCTTTACCCCGGGGCTACAGTCCAAAATGACAACGACTATACGTCCGATTTGAATGAGGCGATGAATAGTCCACTCAGTGAGCAGTTCCTGTTTCCCTCCTTTCATCCAACTGAGGGTTTGTCAGGAATGCCTAGTGACCAAAGCATCAACTCCTCTGGTCGACGTCCTCCGCCACCGCCGCCACCACCTCGACGAATGACACAGTCGAGTAATTCAGATCTCTCATTGGAGACCGCGAGCGACCCGGGTAGCGGTTCTACTCGTCGCTCTCATTCCGTCAGGAGGCCTGCTCCTCCACCTCCGCGGTCAACTCGGCAATCAAGAACTCCCGGTTCGCCGATCAACGGGTCCTTCCTCTCACCTGGCCCATCGTCTCTCAACCCTGTCGTAATGTCTTCGATCTCTGAGCTCACTCAGCAGATGGATAAACTTGTATCTTCACTAGTCAAAGAAGGCTTATCTATGCAGGCACAAGGGCGGCGGGGATCGAGGAGCACCAAGACCAATTGTGTGGACATCAGTGGTTCAAATGCTGAAGGAGTGACTGTGAACAATGGTGGATCCAACAACTCTGGTGCTGGTGCGTCTTTGTCGCTCTCCCTTGAACCCATTCTGACAATTGAATCCTATATGTAGTCATTCACAAGATGTTGCCTCCACGTATGCCTCAACCTCCCCAACAATTTTAGGCATTCCCATCTTCCTTGCGAACAATTTTGACGGACATCTCGCTGTATCGTAATGACCATTGTGTAGCCGGCTCGACATAGGGTGAGGTATACTTGCCGCGAAAAGCGTACTGTCAGGTGTACGATAATTTACTTGAGCGCGGCTCTGAGAGTCTCGGCTCGACTCACAAGAGAGCGAACTACAGCCATAGAGTGAGGGAAACTTCAAACTCAGCCTCGAGGGCACTGGTTCTATCTCTGAAGTTTAAAGCAATGATTAGTTGTAGAGAATATTGTCATTTTGATGACGGACGAGTTACTGTACAGCATAGTATTGGGGCCAAGGAGTAAATAAGGAGTATTTTTACATAGCTCTCAGTTCCAAATCTCACCTGGTGAAATGGACGTGTTACACGGTGTTGGAGGTGTGTACCATTCCCATCACTTTCCAAACAAATGTCATCAACGTTTCGTCTTCCAAAACGGGACTCACCGCCCGCTCCGAACAATCTCGAAAGCTGCCGAACAGTCAAGGGTATGTTTGAAGATGGTGGACCTCCCCGCCACGCAAACACACACCATCTTCTCCATCGATCTGGAACCTTACAGATGAACTGTCGAGCCTTATAAAAAGGTAAGCATCCATAGCCGTCTTCCTCGTCACAGTATCCTCTCAACTTATCGAACAACTCCATCCCAGCCCCCAAGTCTTTATAAATGTCTCTGATTCACTTCTATTATGACCCCTCCACCGAGTTTGACCGTCTCTTTGAAGACGCTCTCGCAGCTCGGTCCTGTCCCCGTGCCTGCGCGTCCTCGACAGAGACTAGATACGCTACACCACGTCACCGCGACGTTTACCGTCCAAGGTCATTCACATTCACCCATATTATTTTCGTCCTCACCGAATCCCCTCTTTAGATTGGACCTCCACGAATCCGAGGATACCAATACCGTGACGGCAACCTTCGAGCTGCCCGGCTTGACATCGGAAGACGTTGTCATCGATATCCACCAGAACCGTCTGACCGTCTCTGGCGAGTCAACCAGCTCGGACAATCAAGAAGAGAGACACTACGTCGTTCGTGAGCGCCGCGCTGGGAAATTCTCCCGGACGTTGCAGCTTCCTTTTGGGACCAAGGTATGTGTATGTTAAACTTACGGTCTCAGTTTTTCTTTTTCCTTTTTCTCTCTCGACACCGGATGCTAAGGTAGCACTTCAGCCCGAAGATGTAAAGGCCAAGATGGAGAACGGCACCTTGACGATCACGTTCCCAAAGACCTCGCCCGAACAGCAGGTACAGCGCATCGCCATTCAGTAGTAATTACTTCAAGCCATCGATTTGTCATAAATAAAAGACTCTGTAGCTAATAATTGACTGGTTTTTAAACATTCCGAGGGTAGAGGCCGGGTGGCCTGGCACAACATGGATTGAATCACCGCATCATTGACATCCTCGACGAAGCTAAAAGCAGTACCCGATGAGAGGGGGGAATTCAGCCTCGAAGTGTCCAATCACTGGCAAGCATTCAAACTGTGCCAATGCGGGCAAACCCGGCATCTTAGATGGGAAATCCACAAGAGAAAAAACGAGCCGGAATACTGTACATTTGGGATATAAGATGAGATGAACTTGGTACTTGCGCGCTGCAATACATGCATGTCGTGAATCACCCCAGTGTGATCAGCCGCCACTGCCTGTTCTCTACCCGAACCCAGTCCTCTTCCCTAACACCCGTGTGCCCTACTCGGTATGCTACACCATCTCTCCACTCGATGGCCAGCAGGATCAACGTTTTGGCGACGCCTGTTGCGAGCACGATGAAGTCCCGTTGTACGAATTCGGAGCGATACTCGGTGGCGTTTGGGTCTGGTTGAATATCGGGAGAGGGGAAGAGTGTATATAGCACGTCACCCGGTACGTGGACTCTCCAGTGTCGGATGACCCTCAGGGTCGCATGACTGGTCCAGAAGTGTAACTGGCCCTGAATTCGGGGAACGGAATGGTGTGTGGGAGATTGAACATGATGAGGCTGTTCAACGTTCTGCCATAAAGCACGAATGGGATCGTCTGAATGACCCTGGTATGACTGTTCTTTAATCCTGACTAGCTGGTGTTTCCCATCCACTATGTCGAAATGAACCACAGGTTGTGCATAGTAATCTCCACCATGCAGATGAGTGACATGATCTGGGTCAGGACACGACCAGGCTGCCCAACTCCAGGAAGGAACTGGAATCGTTTCTTTGGAGTCCTTGCTATCGATCACGGGGATCTCCACATAGTTTCGTGCAGAATGACCGGTGAAAAACCATGTCATTGCGTATGTAAAATGTGATTCTGGAAGCCCCCAGAAGAACGTATCATTTTGAAGTGCGGTAAGAATCTCGGAAACGCCATTAAATGCGTTCAAGATGTCTGTCTGATAGGTCAACCGCCGCCGTCGGTAACTGGCGAGCAAGTCGGACCAGATGGCGCGATACTCCAGTGGCTGCAGAGGTTCCCATACTAGATTGTTAGCCCTGGGTCTCTCTGAGAATGTTAAATTAAGCCGATCGATGTTCCGGACCTCTTCGAGAGCTCGCTCTTCTGAATGCGATACCGCACGACAACTCCAGTAAACCTGATTCTCAGAGAATACCAACACCCTGTTGGACAACACTCGTTCCTGGAATGTCCATGCTCGTTGTGCCCATACCGTGTCGTCGATTCCGCTTGATGATCTGCGCATATCAATGACCGTCAGGAGCTCACGGTTGGCAAGCTTCAAGATCTTCTGCACCTGTTCACGGGATCCCCGTTCGACGCCTGGAAGGCCACTGTTCGCATGATCCCCGGCCGCAGCAATTATGGTGAACAGAGCTCCTGAATAAATTGATCCCATTCGCGTGATCTCCACTTGCTGCATCTTCAAGTCGTTTTGGATGATACAAAGGGAGTCTACCCATAGGTAGTGCTCTCCAATGGCGTGTACTAGGGTCATGGCATCTCGAATGGTGGCGGGGATAGGTAACGAGCGTAAGGAACTTGATTTCCGAAGATCCTGGGTATTCTCTAGGAGATGCCTGAACACAGGAGCTGTACCCCAGACGTAGCTTAAGGCGACGTAGCGACATTGCGAGGGGGTGTCCACAAGACATGACTGGGTCACATCGACCACGAAGGTCGGTTGAAAATTTGGTTCTCTGTCTCGCTCCCCCGGAAGTTGCAAGGATGGCGCACAATCCTTCCCATGCTTGCTTTCACATTGGTGAAGCCATGCACGTATGAGCTGTGGATTTACTTGTGTGGGAACGTGTCTGCCACCGATGGCGTCGAGGAATTCTTGTTCCGTTTGCGGGGAGGCCGCAGTTGGGTCTCCTGCTTCAGCGCAGGGTCTGGCCTTGACCTTGGTCAGACTGATTAGCATCGACTTGCTCGAAACCTGGTTTCGGCCAACCTGTAGATTTAGAATTTCGTGGTTTGACTGAGTATCTCTCGCTTTTGCATCCCAGGGAAGAGCGGGCCCGTGAAACTGATCTGCAATGGACGTCTCGAACAGGACAGAAGCCTCTGTGAGATGGAAATGCGTGATGCCGGGATCTCGAGCCTTGACGTATTCCGGCAACCTAAAGTTACAAAACTCTGCGCTTTCTCTTATAGAACATTCACCATCGAGGTCTGGGGGCTCTTTATCCAGGCTTTCGGCGATGAGTTTGCACATGTCGCAAGTGAAGCGTCGACTCTTGATTTCATCTATGGACCCAAGAGGGCGGAAAGCGCCAGGTCTGCCAGGCGTCGAGACCGGGTGTGCGGAACAGGGTAACGGATTGTGGCAGGGATAGGGAGGATGTATGAGGCATTGTATATCGAGTTTTGAGCACACTCCACAAAGTGTCGCATTTGAATCTGAGACTTCCATCGCTCGATCGGTGGCGGATATCGATCACCTGGAAGCGCGCCTCGGCTTGAAACCACTAGTACTGCCGAGGGTGACTTGGTACATCAAACATGCCTTTCGCGGTTGGCTATGTGCTACGAGGCACTGACGTTGTGGGTCCTCGAAGCCTCGTACACCACGCACCTACGGTGCTCAAGGGGGGGGAATTGGTCATTCGGTCCATAGCAGGTTGCATCGACTTGGAGTGAGTCAACGTCAAAGCCCAGGTGCCTATCTTTTGATTTGCGCGGGCCGTTTGGCGGCGTGCGAAAAAAAAACGCGGTGTTTGAGGGGGAAGGTGAAAGTTCGCCCCATGTGAACGTTTTGGCTGTGATCAAGTAACTTGCTCGGTGTCCAAAAACGGTCACGCTTGCACTCCCTCGCGCGTCGCTTCGGTCGCAGTGCCAATCGACGACGTGGCAATTGGTAGAGTGTGGCATCGTACAGTCTATCAGCCTGGGGGACCCCCCCAATCCCCCAGGAGTTCAAATCAAGGCAGGGTCAGAGCGTCTCAACATTTCAATCGCTCACCCCATTCGCATACGAATCATGAGAACGTGGAAAATTTATTGATTCGTTGGTGCGGAGCACCCACAACAAGCAAACAACTGTACATGACGCGGAGGAACGCGGTGTGAGAGCGGGACAACACGAGAGAGGATATGTATATCTGAGAGGTGGGAGTTGGATGGGAGGAAGGGAGGGAGCGGGTAAAGGCAGGTATGGGCGACCATAGACAAGGAAGATGTACAGTAGCAGCAATAGTACGATGGACGATAAAAAGGCAAGAAAAAAGGAGAATATATAACTGACACAAACGAACGGAGGACGATGAAGTGAAAGAAGTACACAAGATTTGATTTCAACCAAACACACGTATGTATTGCGTATGTAAAGACATTTATCATCCCCCCCCCCTCCAATGCACAAAAGCCAACATTGTACCGGTCGAAGAAATATATATTACAAGAAAGGAAACGGGGATAAATGAAGAGAAAAGAGAAAGTGGGGATGAATATGTGGTGGGACAGTCGAGGAAAGGGAAAGAAAGCGCCGGGATACCCTTTGAACTACCCCTAGTTCTCAGTGTGCACCATTGGGAGAAGGAAAGAGGGGCGATGGTCGTGGTACGCTGTCTCGAGGAGGTTTCACCCGGAACTCGCTCACCAAGCAGACATGGCTGAAAAAGGAAAGTCAATAATGTGAAGGCCCATCGGGGTTCAACGGATCAAGACTAACTCTGAAGGAAAGTGGGCATTTGGGAACCCGACTGCCTTGTCGAGATAGCTCCTATCGACCCCACCCAGAACGGCATTGACTGCTAGGTTACCTGTGCCATACCAGATGTAGTCAATCACGCCTTGGAAGCTTGGCGTGAAATTCGTCAAGGGGGGGTCACCCGTTGAAGCATAAGCACTCTTGAGGCTAAATTTATGCCGTAACCCTTCAGTAGTGTACCTCCCGTATAGGTGCGACATGAAATCAGGATGATCTGGTGGAACAGACCCATTGGACAAGAATTCGCACACGCCACTGGCGGGCACAGAGTTGAAATCACCACAGATAACCAGGGGTATCTTCGTCCCGTCACCGTAAACAGGTGATGATCGTGGTTGTGGCGCAGACATGTCTTCTGGGTTGTTTGACGGCCGGGGAGGCAGCTTGCAAAAGTATGCCGCAATCTTCTCTATCTCATCCATCAAGAGAGCCACCTGAACGAGCTTGACATCTCGGAAGTTTGGATCCCAATGTATGTGAGCGTTCGCCACAATGACACGCGTGCCTGTCTCCTTGTCCTCGAAGCAACATACGACAGCAATGTGATCCTTGCCAAGAACCCGGTTGAACATGTCGTCCGTCTTCTTGAAATCTGGGCGCTGCATGGCGACGGTGCTAAACTCGATCAGCTGCTTTTCTACCAATTGATACCTGGAAAGATATAAACATGTGTTCCAAGCAAAGAGAAATCAACGACAAACTTGTTGGCCTTGTAGAAAGTCGCACAACCGTCGACTTGCCGCCGATCTGCATCGCTCATAGTCTTATACCGCGACTTGGGATAGTATACGCCCTCATAGTCCTGTCCTTGGAGGTGCTTGATAAAGTACTCCTCGTACTGAGTGGTGTCCACCTCCTGCAAACACAGAAAGTCGGCATCGTAGTTCATGACTTCCGTCAAGATCAATTCCTTCCGGTAGTCCCACGACAGTGCCCAAGATGGTGTGTAACCGTAGAGGCGCTCGGTAGCGTACTTCTCGCACAGAATGTTGTAACAGAGAACGCTAAATATCTCTGTATGAGCGCCGTTGTTCATCGCTTCGCGTTCTGCCGCGGGAACGACGTGCCTCCACAACCGTTCGGGTGGAGGGGCAGGCACAGGACACGAGTCGCGCAGGAAAGAAATGAGAGCTGGTGTACCATCTTTCTGCACAATGGTTTTCAGCGCGGTATCCAGAGGGTTGCCTTCGACACCGAGGGTCTGCAATTGGTGTAAACTGCCAAGCTCCGGTGGTAGCGTGACCAGATGGTTGTCAAAAAGGTAAAGCTCCTTCAATTGGGTGAGCATCCCAAGTTCCGGTGGGACAGCGCTCAAACTATTTCCCGACAAATCGAGGAGTTCCAAATGACGGAGTTTGGCAATTTCCGGAGGTACGGCTAAAAGCGCATTGTGGTTGAGGTATAGATTAATGAGGAAGGTGAACGTGAACAGCCCAGACGTGGGAGGAAGCGTCTTGATGTTTACGCCACCCATGTCTAGCGAGTTCCACGTATTCTGCGGGGGCTTTGCCGTGAGCCGCGGTGCCTCGGCTATCGGAGCCACGGTGGACGAGGGGTGATTGACCATGGAACCTGCGAGACTGGGCGAGCTTTCTGACGCACTGGTGGGAGCAGGCGTGGAGGATGTTGCTGGAGCCTCAGACTCTTTGGGCGGCACATCGGTGCTGACGGTGGGTTTGACGAGATTAGGATTTGTGATTGGGATGGCGGATTTAGTGACGGTCCGGGAGGCCATGGCGCTTGCTCGTGCGCGGTGATGAGGCGAACGGGACGACCTGATCATCTTTGTGAATTAAGAGCGTCGATCAGATCGACATGTGCATGACGTGTGTCGGCTACGCACCTCGCATTTGAGAAGCTGTTGCTGCCAGTGTGGGCTGATAATCTGGCTCGCAGCGCTGCCTGGGGATCCTGAACCCATATGCTGTGTGTGCATATGTCCATTTGGAGGGGAGGGAAAGTGTGAAAGGGAGTTTTGGTGCTGGTGGTGTGCGATAGGCGGGTGTGGAAGGGCGTGCGGATGGGCGGGGTGATGTTGCATCGGGTTTACCGATCCATTAGTGTAGAGAGGAAAACCTGGCGAGGCAGGGGGAGGGCCAATGTTCTGCGAGGCAGGGGGAACTAGGACGGGATGATGTGTCCGAGACCATGGGGACTGCTCGTGATGGTTCGGATGTTTGTGAGCGACAGCCGGGGATTGTTGGGGATAAAACATGGCATTTGACAAGATGACCGACCAAGGACGACCACCTGCTGTGTGCGGAGAGCCCTTGCAGACGAAGGACCTTTGATGCGGGTACTTGGCTGTACAGTGGACAAGGCCTTTGAGGAATGTTAGGCAGATGTACAGATGGCGAGCGGGGTGATACAAGAGAACAAACAAGAAGATATGTGCTGAAGAATTTTTACGTGTCGCCGTTGTCGTCGTCGTCGCCGTCGTCGCTGTCGAGCTCGCTGCGAGTGTAAACCAGGTCAGCGCCCAAAAATGGATGAAGATGCGGCGTCGGTGCCACACGTGACTAATCCATTGTAAGCCCATATCGGGTATACTTTCGGCCCGGATTATCATCCGATACACACTATCCTAAAAAGGAGATTTCGATCGTGAGCACAGCCACATCGATTCTTGTGGCCGGCTGCTTTGATTTGATTCCCGAGACAACATAAAATTCGGACTGGCACTGTCTTGCAGTGTAAGTCAACGTTCCTTTCTTCCACCACGACGACGACGACCATGTCCAAGTTTTTCCAGGCAACAGCATCTGCCCCGGTCAACATCGCATGTATCAAGTCAGTCTGATCGGAACAGTCTGATAACCTCGTGCTGATTTCTATCCAGGTATTGGGGCAAGCGAGACACCAAGCTCATTTTGCCCACCAACTCTTCGCTCTCCGTCACCCTCAACCAAGATCACCTTCGCTCTACTACCACTTCCCGCGCAGACCCTTCCTTCGCCGAGGACACCCTATGGCTCAACGGCAAGCTCGACGAGATCAAACCGGGCGGCCGTCTGGCTACTTGCATCAGCGAAATGAAACGCCTCCGAAAGGAGCTCGAAGACGCCAATCCCAATACAGAAAAGGTGCGCTCGCCTTCCTTTTCGAAGAAGAAAACGTCCATTCTCATTCCCAACAAAAGTTCTCACACTGGAAAGTGCACATCAGTTCGCACAACAACTTCCCCACCGCCGCCGGTCTCGCTTCGTCCGCGTCGGGTTTTGCAGCTCTCGTTTACTCCCTCGCAAAGCTGTACCAGCTTCCCGCATCGCCCAAAGAACTCTCCCTCATTGCTCGTCAGGGTTCCGGTTCTGCCTGCCGTTCCCTCTTTGGCGGCTTCGTCGCATGGCGGGAAGGAATCGCCGCTGACGGCTCCGACTCCTTCGCCGAACAAGTCGGATCAGAGACCGACTGGCCCGATATGCACGCACTCATCTGTGTCGTCTCCGACGATAAAAAGGGCACCTCCTCTACCGCTGGCATGCAACGCACCGTCGAGACATCCACCCTCTTCTCACAGCGCCTCACCATCGTCCCCGACCGGATGCACGCTATCACGGAAGCCATCCGAAACCACGACTTTGACGCCTTCGCAGCCATCACGATGAAAGACTCGAACCAGTTCCACGCCGTCGCGCTCGACACCGACCCGCCCATTTTTTACATGAACGACGTCAGTCGCGCGATCATCACCGTCGTGACAGAGTACAACCGTGTCGCGCTCGAAACGGGCGGTAAGCGCAAGGCGGCGTACACGTTCGACGCAGGTCCGAACGCGGTCATCTACGCGCCTCGCGAGAACATGAGGGAGATCATCGAGTTGATCGTCTCGTACTTCCCTCAGGAATCTTTCAACGATCCTTTCCAGCTCTTTGGAGGCGCCGCGGTCCAAGGTCGGCTCGTAGATGGTTTCAACGCCGGCGTAGCCAAGCGTTTCAGCACGGGGGCCGTCAAGACGCTCATTCACACTTGCGTCGGAGACGGACCTCGCGTCAGGGGCGATGAAGCGTCTTTGTTGGGCAACGACGGTCTGCCAAAGGCGTTGGCCTAGGCCGCGCGTGTCGCACTATTCAGAAAATGTTATTCTTGTAGATCTATGTAGTTGTAGTGCTCCATCTAGCGATAGTGTAACAGGACGCCTGTATCACCAGTCTCTTTCGGAATCTATAGATGCGCAGGTTGTGATGTACAAGCGCGTTCATGGGTGTAACACCGGACGACCGCCGGGGCCCTTTGATCCCCTCGAAGTCCGCTCTGATGGTACCCGGAATTCTCTGATAGCTTCCCCCACCAAGTTGCCGCTCCGTCCCGGAACCCCGTCGGGACACGACAAAATGAACACCACGCGCGAGCGCAAAGAAAAGTGTCATACAAGTTACTGTACTCGTATTTGTGGATAATACAAAAAAGCCCCATATGCGAGATACCAAAAAATTTAAAAAAACCGGTGATCATCTATATACATGTATGTATGTCCAGAACAAGAGAGAAGCAAGTCAGAGTTGAGAAAGAGGGAAAAGTGGGGGGGAGATATAGATGCATGGATACAACGCATGATAGAATAAAGGGGAACGAGCGCAAGGAGGTTAGGAATGAGTTGTGTTTACAACAACGTCACCAATCATGGTGGCGTTTTTCAGTACACAAACAGTGAACACAGCAGTATACGGAAAGAAAAGGAGGATTCAAGAGACTGCAAACAACGATAACTCACATACAACACAGACATAGACCATGGAGTTAGACCAAGGCCACTGTGATAAAATCAACAAAAACGCGTCGACACGAATCGCTATGCCACCCGTTCCCGCCTGGACGCAACCCTAGGAATCGTCAACCGTCCATCGTCCCCGCCTACGCCGCCAGCGCCCCTGTTCGCGTTCCTCTCCGCCTCCTCATAGGAAGGCAGACCGCGCATACTCGTCAGCGGTGTCACACCTCCTATAAAACCGCGTGAGGCCATGTCATAATCAGGCACCTCCGTAAAGGCACGGTGCCACAAGGTGTTCCCAGGCACGCTCTCGATCGTCGCGGCAGTCGGCGTCGACGTGTGCGACGCGGACACTGGCACCGTAGAAGTGGGCTGACGCGACGCATAATGACCCTGCGTCGACGCACGATGCGCATGACTCATATCCGCCAACGACGTGAGGTTCGAGTGCGAATTCGATCGTGAGGAGAGCCAGCCTGAGGAAGTGAGCGACGTATGTGGCTTCATTTGGATACTGAACAGCCCGGGGAGCGTTCGGCTCGCATGGCCATCGTGCACAAACGTCTCGTGAGAAGTGGAGATGGATGATACCGGAACTGAGGTGATGGTCGTCATCGTGTGACGGCGCTCTGGGCTTGGCGCACGGCTACCATGGCGACTGACGAGCCTGCTCTCTGGTCGGCTAACAGGATCAGGTGGGGAATATGACTGTGGACTGGTGGTGGCGTGTGGTAGGGGAGCGGTGTTAGAGAGGGAAAGGAGAAGCTCGGAGTTGACCCATTCGAGAGGGGTGCTGGTCCCTGCCTGAGGTGCAGGAGGCAGGTGGGACGCAACAGGGTGAGGCACCAAGGGAGATGCGGTACCCGACGCCGTCCAGGCACCCGACAAGGTTTGGTGCTCAGACATGTGCGTCGGGCTGACGTTGCCATGAACCCATGGGTTTAGCACACGCGTTGTGGCTGATTCAGGAAGATACATGTTTGCCACACGATCACGGACATGTGCGGAATAGCTCGGCAGCTCAGCGTCCTGTTCCTCATCGACAGGTACTTCGGGACCTCCAAGAAGAAGTCGGCGGGTAGCTGCAGAATTTACCCTCGCTTCATCGAGCAGCCGAGCATCGAGGATGTGCAAGGGAAGAGAACAGCGCAACTCTGAGGTATGCCCATCCAGATTGGACATGAGAATGGACCATCGTATTCGGTGGCTGACCATGATTGGTTCGATGGGATGTGAGGGGGTGACGAATTTGGGTATAAACAGAGTAAGCTGAGTGACGATGTCATCCTGACTTGGCGGGACCTCTTCTTCTGCAGTCGACGTCGACGTTGATGCAACAGGTTCGGCCGATGATGACAAAGGTTCGCTTAATGGCAATGGCGGTGCAGGTATTGAATGAGAATCATGTGATGATGACGATGACGCTCTACTTGACACTTGCCGAAGCGTGAGGTCTTGGTTGGCAAGGGCGACCAGCGATCCAAAACTCTGCGAACGATCCTCGCTCGACAGTCCCGGCGTCGGGGGAAACGACGTCGACATCCACGGTGGTCCGCGGATACCAGCGTGGCGTTCTACAGCGGGTATTGCGTTTCCATTCAGGATATCATGGTGCGCGGTGACGACACCACGGGTGTGTTCCTGTACCCCACCCTTGTAATGCAACCTAGTTGTCTCGTTGATCGTCGTCGCCACCGTCAGGACCCTGACACCCTTGGAGAGAGGTGAGAACTTGACGATGGCAGTCAACTGGTCGCCAGCAGCCCACGCCTTGTATGGAATCATGATGGAGTACATGAGTTTCTCCGGCCATGTATTCTCGATTTCGAGGGACTGCTGGTATTCGAGCGCTTCGGCGGCGAAAGTGCGGACAATGGATATCGGCATGACCGCTTGTATATTGTGCGCGAGACCTGGGCGTACGGCAACAGCCCTGAGCTTGTAGTTCACATGGGCCCGACCGCCATGCACGCTGGTCGCGATGCTCGATGGTAAAGAACCACCGAGCTGGAGTTGGAAAGGAAATTGATGGAATCCAGCCTTGAGCGTGTGACTGTGGCGTTTCTCCCCTTCGAGGAATGACCATTCGTGGTTGCAGATAGTGTACCACTGTGGCGATGAGCTCAAGGGCATGCTGTGGGGAACGAGGTGGGAAAGCGGAAGAAGAGGGGAGCAAGTAGCACTCACGTCTCAGCTGACTGCGCTGGTAGCCTCACTTTCCCCTTGAACTGGAGCGTGATCTCCTTGATGGAGGTGGGTTCTCTGAGGTGTAATACGATGTGGCCCTTGAGCAATGCAGGCTCGACATCGGCGCCGGTGCCTTTGAGGGAGAGACAATCTGAATCGACGACGATATCGATACCTACTCGTTCTTTTTCCTTGGTCATATCGTGGTGGTGATCCGGATGCGCTGAAGAGCCTGGGACGAAGCTTGAAAGCGCAGTATGGAGTACGGAAGATAGATGGTCATCGTCCTGGCCCTGGATTGATATACGTCCCTCACGAATCGGGGAAGGTGGTCTCGTCGCCGAGAGAGCCATAACAGGGGTTGACAGCGAGCGGTGTTAAGGCGTAATCTGGATCAGGGAGGGTCGAAAACTTAGACTCTCGAGGTGACAGGCGGGTGTAAAGGGCCAGGGATGGGATGTGGACAACTCGCCTGGAATTGAACTTTCGAATCAGACTGTACACATGCGCACCGAAATTTAGACTCTGAGACCGAGATACGGGAATAATGCAAGAAAGGACGTCAGCAAGCGAGCGAGACTTTGGGGGCGTTCTTGGGCGAACAACGCAGACGGGCTTTCTTCTTATTCTCGACGGGGAACCGCATTTCAGTGCGGAAGAGAATTGGAATTGGCACCTCCCGGATCCAGCCTGAGCAGCGATCAGCGGCAGTGATTGATTTTTTTTCGGACACAAAAGCCGCATGCCATCACGGAATATCAGGCCAGCGTTCCGAACCCTTGAACATCCCTGAGGACTTGGCATTTTGTGAAAATTTTCACCTCCAACGTTTCAACTGGTTGTCACTGCCGTGTCGCTTGATAATTCAGCACTGACTCTTCCAATCAGGAGAGACAGCGGAAACCCAGATTAGATTCCTGAAGGCGGCGGCCATCCAGTGCGTCGCGGATGCAGGCTTCCGTTGTCGTCATGTCTAATTCTGACCATCTGTTTGAACACGGCTTCCGCCAATATAGCCTTGTGCACACCTCGAAATGGTGAGGAGCTGTGCCGTCAAAGCTTCTCATGTTTCCATACTCACAACCCCATAGATAGCACTCAGTACAAACTAGCCAAGTGAATTTAGATTGTTTCACTTTTCTGCGAGTTCGAAGCCTAGTTAGCAACAATCTCGATTTCACCTATCTCTTGTCAGATTCTGACATGCAAGCGACATTGACTTTATCATTCAGCTCGCACGCATAGCGCCATACTGGCTTCGGAACACCCCATTCTCATCCGTGTAGGTGGGGTGGATCCACTTCCTAAATCGCTTGAGCGACACATCGGTACCCTACATTTCGAGTGTATCGTCTTGGTCTAGAATTGGACAGACACACTTAAAA
>JBBPNY010000426.1:0-18954 GCA_038091165.1 Rubroboletus pulcherrimus
GCCGCCCGCGGCGCCCCCCGCCCCCCCCCTGGCCCCCCCGGGGGGGGCCGGGGGGGCAGGGAGTTCTTTCGAACGAGGAGTGTATTCTACATACGTGAATTGCAAGCCAGTGAGCAATCTCTATTATAAGGCATGAGTGGTGGCCCCCTTCAGGGGGTGCATAGCGTCAACACGACTTGGCACGGTAAAGGTTACTCTTCCAGACTCCCGGACCCTAGCCCACGAGACCCGGCTGGTTTTAAACCCATAAGCGATGTATCTTCCGGCCACCACCTAAACGTCGATCGCAGCTACAAACTCGGGGTACTGGGTTGCTCCTTTCATAGACTACGCTGACCGTATCTCACATGAACGAGCATCATGCATGCATCTCCGAGGTCATCGAGTCATGGGAGCAAGGGACGCCAATCGGTGTTGGTACATGTCCGGTAGATCTGAGATGGAGCTACACAATTCGAACCATGTCTCTTCCGCGAGACTCTTCATATCGATATCCAGGCCTCAGGCCTACAGGGATGATGGCAAACATTCGATCACGATGATCTATCCATCCATTTATGCTGCGCTGAACTCTGCCGGGATGTCCTGGAACCCAGGGCCGCTCCTATAAGATGATACGGCTGTTCGCGCAGTTGGAATCGTGGTTGCACGTTCGTGAATATCCCGTGGCCCTTGGCCCCGCCAGTCAGCCAGTAGGCTGTGCTTGTTAGTACCGCTTTGCCAATGTCTCATAGCCTCGCACCGTCTCCATGCATCGCTCGTGGTTCCTCAAGCGAATGCGAAAAGGAGAGGAAAAGAAAGATTTTCAAATTATTGTGCGATAAACATGTCAACATGCAGAAGAAGCCCCCTTGGCCCGTCTGCTCAAAAAAAGTCACTCACTCAGCAACCCGCCTCTCCAAGCGAGAGTACCTCACAGCGCCCCGCGTCTCACGTCCAAAAGTACGCCATATGTATGGGAACGAAACGCACCGGCGACACTGCACCTCAGCTAGCTTGCCTCGGCTTTTGTGAAAAAGGCAAAGTCAGCTCGTCAGTCAGTCGCTCGCGAGGTGAACAGAACCATCGACTCACCCTCACTTCCTCTCCTGTCTTCCTGATCCAAACCGCCGGTCGCTCCGCCGTCTTCGCCCCCTCCTCCCCATCGTCCCACGTATAACTAACACCGACCGCCAAACGCGTACCATCACAGTTGAACGCGACCGAAGGAATCGCCGCCAAGTATTTAGGATACTGCCGCAGCCGTTTCTTGACCTTGTGGTCCCAAATGGACACCGTACCGTCAGACCCTGCAGACGCAAACGTATTGTATCTATTCCAACTCGATCAGTATCATCACGTTCTCGTACAGATGAAGAGTTTCACTGACACGGGGTGGAAAGCGAGTGCGTTGACGGGCCAGACGTGGTCGACATCGTCGATCGTCTGACGATGGCATTTGAATGCATACTTTTTGTCTTGGGCTTCTTGACTCGGATCAAAGTACTCGACGCCAATACGCCCTTCGACCGAGCCGATAGCATACCCTGCAACGTAAAAACATGTAAGCGTGCACGGGCTCGAGAAAACGCGCGGGTCGACCCACCTTGCCCGTCTGCCATACACGCCAGACTCCGCGTCATAAACTTTAAACTGCTTTCCCTCGTTTGCGCCGGCTCGCTCATCTTGCGGATATCGTAAATGTGGAACAGCCGACTGGCCATGGCCACCACGAGCGTGTTGTTGACGAGGTCCATGTTATACACGCGTTCGGGGAGGACATGGGACGATACCTCGGCCGTCTCTACACGCGGATCCCAGAAGCGCAGGGACTGGTCCCACGAGCCGGTGATGAGGGCGTCTGCGCGTCGCGCGTTCATGGTTAGCGAAACGACCTCGCGGAACAAGCCCAAACCCACTTTGTTCACGAGCATAGTTCATGGCAGATACCGCGTTTCCATGTTGTCCCAGATAAGTCACCTTCTCGGCCGACAGATCAAGCCTAAAGGGACAAGCGTACCGATCATTCCACACAAGTTATGCCTTTTCCCCTCAAAATAAAATAAAAAAAACAACGTACGCTCGTACGCCCGTATCCAACCCTCCACTATACGCGTGCGTGGCATCTCCAAACGTGCACGCAAGCACAGCAGCGCGATGATCAAATTTTGCCTTTTGCTCGTTGGCAGCGACATCGTAGAAGCGGACGGTCTAGACGGCACTACATGAGCGAACGAGGCCATCTGTGGAAACTTACTTTGGGCATACCGTGTCCCAGGAAGAGACCAATAGTTGATCTGGGTTTGTTGGCGAGAAACGTACTTGGGCGACGCTATCAAAGGGAGGTGAAGAGAGCTCGAAATGGTCTTTGAACTGGAACTTTAGACATGCGCTCCTCGCTGTATATATGACTGACTTGCCTGCCATGGTCAATGATCGCTACGGGTATGTGTGCAGCACGAGAGACGTCGGAAATGCGTGTGGCACGAACAAAGTCCATCTCACGTGACCTGTGCAACCCTTGCACCGTTGCTCCAGCAACTCGTCGTGAGGCCTCGACGAGGCTCTTATAAGACTTGTCGGGCCCCCTGGACAACTTTTGAATTCGTTCCACACCTCTCCAAGTCCTCGCAAAGTCTTTGCCGTGTCACGGCATGCGCGGAGAGCTCCCACCGCTAGCCACCAGTTCGCTTGTCTCCAAGGATATGCATTCTGCTGCGCAACCTCGATACGTACAGTGAGTACCGCAATAAGGGATAAAAAGCCACAACAACAGGGTATCTCCGAGACAATGCCATGGGGAGTGGTGTGCGAGCGGGTACGTAAGATCGTCAACTCGGGGGGCATAATCAAAAATGATGGTAGATAAATGGCGGGTGACGCACGTCAAGTATCGAATGTACACAGGGATAGTGTCGCGGGGAGCGGATGTCATCGGGAGTGGGAAGCACGTAAAGTGAGTATGAGGGGGTTATGCACATGGAAAATATCACTACAACTAATCCAACAACAGATTTATCCACAATTAAACCAAGAAGGAGCGCATGTTTTTCAAAAGATAAAAGAAAATGGGTGAGTGGCAGCAGCGCGTGGGTATTGTGGATGCAATGGTTGCAGGGTTGAAAGGTGTTATACAGATGAGTCCGTTATGTGCGCAGAAGAGTCCAGGAAAGAGCCAATGGACGCCAGCATACATTGGACGGAAGGGTCTAATATCCGTGGTGCGCAGCGAGCATGCTTTCAAAGTTGAAGAGTTGCTCGAACGTGTCTTGGTTCTGCGAATCGGTGGAGTATTGACCCACTTCTATCACCAGAGGATCATAGGGGCCAGGGGTGTATCCGATGTTGAAGGTCCCACATGGAGCAGATGGCAAAATCTCGTCGCCGCACCCGGGAATACCAAGTTCGACTGGTGGAATGGCGCTCATGTCGAATTCGTCGCCCGCAAGCATTTGACCCTGGCTTCCCCATGCACCGGCTGCTTCCCACGAACATGACGGGTAACCGAACGGCACGTTGTCCAAGGGGCCACCGCAGAAAGACCCAGTCTCCACCTGTGAACCGAGCTCGTCACATGGTGGAACAGGGTACGAGAAATCAGCTGGAACGCAGTTCATGGGAGAGAAGGTGCCCGATGCCGGCGATGCCGGCCCGGATACTGAACTGACCGAGGACGCAGGCGATCCCATCTGGTGGACGACTTGGCTCATCGACATGTCGCTTGACAGCGACAAAGGATGCGGGTTTTCGGGCATTCCATGATAAAGACCACCGGGCTATCGAAAGCGATCAGGGAACGGTCTATTCAAGGCATTCCAACGACTTACGTTGACGCCTGGGAACACCTCTGACGGGGAATATTGCTGCTGGGGCATAGCAGTACTCGAAGCCACGAAATCGAATTGAGAAGACGAACTTGATCCGTGATCCGGATGCGATGCTCTCCGGTTGATCATCGGGACCATTGATGGTGACGTAGGGCATGATGGCATGTAAACCGACGGGATCTGGATGGTCTGGCGAGGTGGCGGCGTAGGAGCCGAAGACGAACGACCATGATTCTTGCCTACCGCAGGTGTGCAGAGGGGAAGGACGAAGGAAATGCTGGTTTCCAAGTCGCCTTCTTCGCCACGCTTCCCCTTCTTTCCCTTGCGATCTCTGGTCCGCTGGGGTCGATAGACGTAATTGGGGTACATGTGCTCGTGCTCCTTCTTCTTCTCCTTTGCCAACTCCTCCCAATACAGACGGTCCTCGGGTGGGAGTGCCTTCCATTGTTGGCTGATCGTTTTGGATAGATCGGCCTGACGCTGCTTTTTCGCTGGTCCATCGAGCGCTGCGGCTTCTTCCTGGGCAGCCTGACGGTCTTCGCAGCACTTTCTGCGGAATAAGATGAACGCATTCTCGGGACGCTTGATATAATCTTCGTCGCCCTTTTTAGGTCTGCGCTCGATATCGCTGCATATCGACGACTTGCGCCGTTTGTGCGACGATGATGGCGAGGCGGGGAACGTGGAGAGTGAAGTCGTTGATGGCGTTGTGGCGAACATGGATGTCGACGATGAGGACGTTTCTGAAGTTGAGAAGGGAGAAAGGGTGCGAAGGAGCGTGGGTTGTGAAGGGCTGAGCGTGAGCTTCCGGAGATCTGGCTCGAAGGGAGAAGATGTTGGAGACGAGTAATGACAGGTGTCGGTTTGGTTGAAAGGAAAAGAGATGGCGCGCGGCGTCGGAGAAACGATGGCCAAGGATGGCGGTTGAATGGTGTCCGTAATCACCTCAAGTGCTGCGCATGGTGAGTGGTTAGGCGCTGATCGACGACGATGATGAGCTGATTGGAGATGGGAGAGGACTCACATTGAGAAGGGGTATCGCGAGTGCGAAACGCAGGCATGATTGTCCAGTGTCTCGTGGACGGTGAACAATGACTGCTAGGTGAGCAAACTCGTTCGGGGGGGATAATGGGAGGGGAAGGGATGATGACGCGGCTGGAGTATGAATAATGGGGTTTCGCTGGCGGGAACGAGGCTACTGACGGATGTCGTTGTCACACAAGCGCGATCGCAAAACAATTGAGCGAGTGGGGCGCGGAAAGCGACAGACAATACGGACTACTCGTTATATACGTTGGATCAGGATGCACGTCGAAATTGTGTTGAACCTAAATCTTGGGATGGGATGGCGGCAGGGGCAGGCTACCGGATTCGGATGGGAAGACCCGGATTAGTGAGACAATGAAGGGGAACGGGAGATGCACGCTTATCAAATCGACAGCCGTGCTTTGTCGTATGAGACCCATTTCGCGTCCATTCCGTGTACAAATACCGCACAAACAATTTTCTTATTGTCTTTTCGCCGTTTTCGCCACCTTCCTCGGCCGGCGAAATTCCCAAGAATATCGTCCGGACGTCTTCCCCCAATTTCGCTAAAAATTCCGTATTTTTTCCCTCCTCCTTATCTGCAAATTCAGATCCTGACTCGTTAAACTTGACACACGTAATATCTTCCATTGGCCGTCGCACCTCTTCCCGCGGCACGATCCAACTGGTTCAGCTCAGACCAGTCTCCGCCGACGGCCCCGCTCCCTTGCATCCCATTGTCTCTGGTTCCTTCCGTTCACCGGTGCTTGCTGGTGCCACCAGATTTGCGCAGTGAGAGAGTGCAGTGCCACCTCAACATTCAACATTCCTTTTATGGAACCTCTGACCCAGCAGTCCGTCCCCGCTCCCCTTGCAACACGTTCGACGATAGCGGGGCCCTCGAAAGAGTGCTGCCAGCATCTATCTGGACCCTCTCCTAGTGGCTGTGGAAGCGCTGGTGTGATTTACCTTTGCAGTCGTCCCTAATCGCTATCATATCATACCGTCCGCGCTTGGCCGTCGACCCTCCCGATAGCTACCGTTCGAGAGTCGTGACCTCTTTCTATGTACCATTTCCATCGGTGTTGATACCCGACATCAACCCGGCTCCCCACGCGCCCCACTCCCGACCTCCCCGTAGTGTGGACCTGTTTCTTGTACAGCCTTGGGGCACGGGGTTTCGACGTCATCAGGGGGTGCTCGTCGTGCTGCAGTTCACTTCCGGTGTACAGCACTATCCGCCCCGGACTCCACCTGGAGAACACTCTCGTAACAGGCGACGACTGTGTGACGCCATATGCCCTCATTATATCCCTCTCTATTTTATTTTCCCACCTCCGCTGTGCGCGGCACATGGGTCGGTCTGTGAGTGGGATGGGAAAATGTCGTTCCATACGCCGCGTATGTGGCGGATGCTGGCGCGAAGGGGCCTCTCGCACTCTCGCTAAATCCCGTCACACACACGTGGTGGGCGTTTACCACCGCGGACATGTTCTCGTTTCACCCCCACCGTGTCCACAAAACGGCGTGTGGGAGAAACATACCCTGTTTATCGCGCGGCAAATGGCTCAACCTTCCAGGACGAGTTTGGCCCTGTAAGAATGTCTGGTCCTCTCAGCATGCGCGGCGGATGCTCCGTCCGTCGTTCTCTGCAGCGACACTCTGGCCGCAAAAGTCTAAATAGGCGTCATTTGGCTTGATCGGGATATCACGGTGTCTGTCATGTCTTGGGGCTTATGTAGATGGGCACGGGTCTAGGTGTGGGTAGCTTGAGACTAATGCACTCGTGAATGAACGGATCATCGTCGACTTGACTCGGGTTTGACGTTCTGGCATTTCAGGGGCCTCGGGGACCAAGTGAAGCCGGAACTTGTGTGCACCCCCATTCCTCACAGCGGGCCCAAGCGCTCACAGGAGAACGGAATATCGACCGATGTGCCAGTGCTAACCCGTTCAAGGGGTACGTACCCACTCAGATGAAACTCGATCAGATGATATCAACGTACAGCATTCGGCGCTCTTATCTCTCCGAGACGCGGATGAATATCTAACCAAGTCGACAATCGACATACAACTGGGGAAACACTCCACGAAGACGCCACTTGAGACATATGTCATCCGTCACTCAACCCATGGATGAAGGGACAGACATCGCTGATGGATTCAGGCCAAAAAAAAGGGGGAGGCGCAGAGCCTTGCGAGCAACACGTTTACGGTTCGTCGGGGGTTCGGAAGCCCGCCTCGGTCACTTGAAACGTCTAGCATAGCAAGGAACATCCAGGTTTAGGAAGGACCTGGGAAGAGCGCGTCATGATCAAAAAAGTCGGCGGTCCTTTGCGCACCACACCGCTTTTCTTCCCAACAATCAATCGATTTTGAAATTGTACACAGGCGCTCGTACTAGAACACGAGTCCGCCCCAATCAAAAAGCCACAAGGATGATACGGAAGATGTGACTACGGCGATTATACGGACTTGGGGCAGTAAAGGATGCCCTATTTGTCGTGGGTGTGACCATCTTTGAGAGACGTGGGGGGGAAGGGACCGATGGTGCATAAACTCCGCGACACGAGGCGTCTTCCAGCTTCCTAGGTGAGGTTGTCCTCGTCGCTACATACGACGCGGTGTCACAGGGCGATGTCGTCCCAGCGGAGGGGCGCATTCAATACAAGCCCGAACACAACGCATGTCGAGTGACGTGGCTGTGTCTGAATGCGGATACCACGAGGCGATAGTACGGATCACCCAAATATTCTAGTGGGGATCGGGATTCCTCGGACGAATTCCATCGCAAGAGGCCAGGGCCTCGCAAAAAAGTGTGGGGGGGGAGGGAAAGCGGTTTACTGGCGGACGTTCTCAACACGTGTAGTACCATCTGCCCCGTTTATCCCGTATCTGCGATATCGATAGCTTCATCGCCGTCCCCAGAGTCAGCGCGTGTGCCATAGTCGAGCTGGGCCATGTGAATGAGGTAATACGAGAACAATGAGGAAGCATGTCCCCCCGCAGCGGCGAGCGATCGCGATGCAGGATCAACTCACACCTACATAGGACAGTCAACCCGCTTCTACGGTCCCTTCGGCGATAAGGCGTCTATGGCGCTGAGACGCTTACCTTCTTTGGATGGTATATTCGCGCCTCGTTGTCGGCATGCTCCCATTGTGGGTAACTCTGTCCCAGCGCATTGGGACAGGGAACACACGTCGCAGCAGGTAAGATGAGACGACGACTTCTCAACAGGGGTGTTGACTCGAAAGGCGTGGTGGTAGCGCCGTAGCAACGCCCGAAAGCCCGTGGTGGCACAGCTCTTGGCCCCAAGCCTGGGTTCCATCCTGGACTATCGGTTGGATAAAGTGAGATGAAATATCGAGTCGCTGTTAAACCGGACGTGAGATCATAGGAGTCGAGACGGAGTTATTTTTATACTGGACGCCTGACGATGATGATGATGATTTCAAACTCTTTTGCCCGCGTCTACACGCTCAGCGCTCAGGTATTGAATAGTGACCGATCGGACTTGGCAGACGGGCGGAAGACCGCTATACTTGACACACACCGTCTTATAATCACACTACATCCCGATCGCACGCGAGTCAGAATCGGATACGCCCGAGCGTGGAGAACGCGCGAACGCATGATCAAAACTAGCGAACAATGGGTCGACCTGCAAGCACAATCTAGGCATGTGAGCCATCAGCGCGAGAACGTAGGAGATCGGTGGTGCCTGTATTGAGAAAAAGTCTGCGAAATAATACGATTGGTCAGTGCGTCAGAGGCCGGCAGCGGCCGTTCATCTCCCACATGTGAAAATGCGATTAAACTCAACTGTGAACGAGTCAGGCTCGCGATGGGGTGATGGATGGTAAATGAATGGCTTCTATGGGTTACCAGATGAGTGATATGACTCAATTCCTTATCAGCCCCATTCGTGTACTATTCACAGATTGAAGATGAGTCCACCAGAAAACGAAGAGCAACCTCGTTTGGGCTGTTTGATTGTGACGAGACTGGTTAGGACCTACGGGTTGGAGCTGAGCCTTTGTTCTTCAAGTTGGTATTCGGGAATCGAGTTAGAGATATGACTTCATTGATCAGATGGAGAACTCTGGCGTAATTCCCTACTCGGGGCGAACGCTAGTTCGGCAAGTGAACGTGCATCTAACACGTGATATCAATGTGAAAGGAACGAAGTGAACGAGATCAACCCACGCCAAGATAGGCCAGTCACCTAGCAGCCAGCATGGTTGCATTCCACGAGTGACCAGTCACGTCAGGAGCAATCTAAGATCAAGGAGGATTAGTATGAGTCAAGCCGAGTCATGCTGGCGTGAGCAGCGATAATGATCGAACAGTCACAGCGAATAGGGAAAATGCATTAGCAATGAACATCATTCACCCAGCACGGAAACTCAGTCGCGATAGGAATGTACGGTGATGCGACTGTTCCGTCGAAACCACTACTATAACCCCATAGAGCGGACAATGCAATATTAAGTAGATTCAAAGGGGCGGAAGCTGTGGACGCATGCAGACGCTTCGGATAATGTGCGCCGCATGGGCAGGGTAATGTGACAGGGGAAAACGTGGCGTGTTACGCCTACCACCGTGCCAAGTGTCCCATCTCCGCGAGGAGCGGTACATCCTTGCACCAGTACGCTCGGACACGGAACCAGCTCCGCAGTGATGCGAGTGGTGATGCGTGGAACCACGAACGAGAAATGGAATCAGGCTTACCTGAGGTGACGGGCTCAATCTCGCCAGGGCTGCAACTGCCATAGAATGCAGGTTCAATGTTGAAAAAATACCTTCTGGTCGCGAAATCGCGAAATCGTATGATGCACACCGCAAGCGTCGCAAGTTATGAAAAGCGGAATGACACCGAACTCCTACCGATGATCCGGCCGACCCCTCCTTGGGTTATGGCCTCGGGCTTTCGACCAAATGAAATGGGTCATTGGTGAACAAGTGGTCCGGCAGTAGGTTAATTAGCACTTACGGGATGGAATGGTAAGTTCATGCACTCCGCAAAACAGGACCTAGAAGCCCCACCAATGAGTAAACGGAAGTATCACACCACAGGCACTCCGAGTCCTACTAGGACCATGGCATCCTGGAATGTCAGCCTGAAGGATCCTGGTGGCTTCATCGATGACTAAGCGGGTCAACCCGTGACAATCAGAGGTGTTGGTTACAAGGGTCGTCTTCCGTCTCCTAGTTTGCATCCTCTCCATCTCACACGGTTTGATTTTCCTCCCAGAGGCTCTGGAACACGCTCAAGGCACAGCCCGACGGGTGGGGTGACATTCGGTTGATTTCCAGACGTTCTGGCGACTAGGCGCTTTGGCCTTCCATCCTCGGCTAATGTTTCCCGCCATCTAACTCTTACACTGGCGTCGATTTTTTTCTCCTGCTGTCACTGTTCGACTGGGTTCTGAAATGGATCGAAGTTCGAGCGCCACTCGGAGGCCTGGCAGTGCGTATTGCGTTACTCCGTCGCGCCAAACTGATGAGAAGCTTTCGCCTCATATGCGATAGTGCTCACTTGGAACGCCACGGAACACGAAGGCCCCCCGGATAGGATGGAAGCGATCGTCGGCGCTGCTTAGTAAGCTTTCGGGGGTCCGCAAACCATTCCTTATGGCAGTTGCACGCTGTTTGAGGACGCTCAACGTTACACGTGTAACGTCAACGACGTTCTCAAGCGTCGGGAAGAGTAGCTATTTCAGGCACCAATGGCGAATACGGTGCTCTTCTGATGGCGGGTGATGGGGTACTGCCTCTTCCTCAGGCTCAGCGCGACTTTTCCCGCTACTCGTGATGGTTTATACCGCCGATAGTCACTTTTTTTCTCACTGTGGCGACGCCTCTCATCGTTCCACATGTCATGCGATTAGAACCCCAAAACGACACGGCCGGACCTGGATCAAGTTCTGGAAGCATTTGGATGCCCACATCATATTTCCAGAATGTTGGATGAAAGAGGTGATTTGGGGCAGTCGCGATTTTCCCGTTATATCCTCTCAATTCTATCCTCCCATCTTGCATCAGCACACATGGATACTGCCATGTCAATCGTCTTGGTGAGTCCAAAGTTTCTTTTGTCATACTCTCATCTTTTGGCTTGCAACAACATCATATTATCGCGTATACCTGAAGCACAGCCCAATGTACTACGACATATCCTGTCTACGTCCTCGGAAATAGCACATCGTATCCTTGTCCACACCCATATCACATTGTCCGCAATCGGTCACGTGCGGGGTTAAAGCAATTACTTTCCGCGGGGGACGAGTCAGTCCTGTCAATTTGTTACAAAAGCCACCAAAAATCCGCTCCGGGAGTGAAAGTTAAAACGCCATAGGAGCGTTCCATATGGCTCCAAACCGAGTTCATTCGGCATGATAACGCTCCGCCGAATCTATATGTTATCGTACCGTTGTCTCGGTTCGTTCTCACCAAAATTGGTCCCGTCGGCGCCCGGTAACCATCTCCGGAACAAGGGGACCAACCATGGGAAATCTATCATCGAGGAAAAGAAGTGACACCAACCATCCACCACCGGGTCAGTGCAGAGCTAAACTTTGTTAGGATTGAAAAGACGCCCACGTTACGCCCACTTCTAGAATGTGATAGATAATGAACGACGCCGCTATCGTGATGGTTGTCAGGTGAACGACCAGAAAGCAGCTGACCGATGGGCCCAACGGGTCAGAAGACCATGCACTCCAAACGGATCCTGCCAAAGAATAAGTGCGCAGCTCCGAATGTCGAGACCTTGCCGCACAAATTGCGTTCAGTTGGAAGCGTACCGGGACAACCCCCACCGGGGTGTTTTGATGCGGCGTTATGTGTGCAGGTAGAGTTTGAACGTTCCACGTCACGTTGCCACGTCGAATTCTGATCGTGAAGGACCCGGGACTCGGGAGGCTCTGAAAGAGGTACCTTGAAGATTGGGGCTAAATGCGCGTCGGTGGCACTCCATATATGTCTCCGACAGACCTACTGGCGTGGGTGCTTGGGGATACAGCGGCGATGCGATGACTTCTAGTTCATAGTGGTGTCTCTGGCAGAGCCAACGGACGATTACATCAGCTCTTAGGCGAGCTGAACCCTGGATCAGGGTTAGGGTTAGGGTATTGCCGTTCCACCATCCAAAAGTACGCTTTTTACATCGCAGCCAGCAACCACGTTGGGTGTGCTGATATTGACTTTGGACACAGGATCTCACAGCTCTTTCGTGGCAATGAAACGCCATCGATCAACGTCGCCTCTACCACAGCGAGAGACGGCCGTCCAAGCCGACGGCCACGCGAACACCAGTACCGCCAGTTCGGACCGACTTTCCACACACGCTTCGAAGAAACTGAAGTTACTCGCTCATCATACTATCTGCTCACCATTTCCTGATTTCCTTCATCCATCTACGGAGGATGCCCGGGCTATTTATGCGCTTCTGGCGTCGCACACCCCAGGAGGGGCTCCAGTCCACAACGCACCTTTGGCGGATTCAAACTCCGCAATGACCTGTGGGCACACGCCGAATGTCATCGACGCGCTCATTGGCACGATTCTCTCTCAGAACACCTCGTCTGCTAATAGCTCTGCCGCCAAACGCTCCTTGGACAGCGTATTCGGCCAGGGCGAGCCCGGTTACGAAAAGATGGCGAACGCGGACAGACAGACGATAGCAGATGCTATTCGATCGGGCGGCCTCGCGAATCGCAAGGCAAAGATCATCCAGGAAGCGCTCATTGCAGTCAAGAAGGAGCATGGGCGATACGACCTCCAACATCTCGCAGCGCCGGGGGTGACGGACGAACGCGCCATGCAAGCGCTCGTCTTGCTCGACGGCGTCGGCCCCAAAACGGCCGCGTGTGTCTTGTCATTTTGCCTCGGACGACAGGCGTTTGCGGTGGACACGCATGTGTTTCGATTGTCGAAACTGCTGGGATGGGTCCCGAAGAGTGCGGATCGTGTTGGGGCGCAGGCGCATTTGGAGCTGAAGATTCCTCCTGAGCTGAAGTATGGCTTACATGTGATGATGGTCCGCCACGGACGTGTTTGCCGTGGATGCAAGAAAGACGGGAGAGGGCCCTGTCCCTTGAAGAGTTGGCTGAAGGACAGAACGACCACGCAGTCCGGCACGGAAGGAATAGTCATGAAAGAGAGTGGTCCTGGTGATTCCAAGGCACTTGTACTGGGCATATAAACGGTTCGCCATCATCTTGCCGTTATCCATACCTAGAGCCCGTTCACTCAAATGAATCAGGTGCTTCATCCTGGTGTGCGCAAGATCAGGTGTTTACGTCATTCCTATGAAGAAGATTCATACGCATGTTCCCTATCATCATCTATTTAACACGGTCCATTAATATTTTAATTTCTGTGTGCTATAGACAGACTGACACACAATGTTCAGGTTTCATTTCCCTCGTGTGATGTGTACGGTCCCAATGAATCCAGGTTCATTCGACTTTATAACATGTAAAGTTACTTGGGAAACACTGAATGATATTCGTCCTTGCAGGTTGCAGTGATCCGATCTCTACCACCTCGCGAAACGTACTCTATGCTAGCGCCATACCAGAAGCCGTGGGCCCTTGTCCTTGGTATTCGGGAAGCACGAACAGAGAGCTCACATACGCATGTGTCGCATCCTTGACTTGCGCTTTTATGGGAAAACATGACAAGGCACGTTTGCTGCTCTCTCTTGACATGAAATCTGACAAGACATGTGCCGGCGATCACCGCGACGTGCGATAGTCCAGGCCATGCGCTCGACTAATGGGACTAGAGTGAGCTGACATCGCTAGGTGTGGGGAATCCTATAGTGATCGATAGAGCGTGCCTGGGTGCGGAGAATTCACATCCGTCGTTGTCAGCACGTCGCATGGTCAACCAGCTCACGCTGGTGCGCTTCGCCTTCGCTTAGCGCCGGCATCTAAGTAGTCGCTCACACTCTATCTCTGTAGAGATGCAATAATATCCATACGAGTTCACACTCTATCACTTGATCGTGCCTGTTGCAGAGTAGAGTAGTTCTGATCACCAGAAGTACGAGTTGCAAGTCCCTTGCAACGCCTCATGTCCTCCTTGCGCCAAGCCCTGCGCGACGGTCCGACCCGGGCCGTAGGTTGTCTCTGGGAACCAAAACAACGGTCACTTGAACTCATCGACTTGCCTCGCCGGGTCGGTCTAGTACTTACAACTGTGGTACCAGGCATAAATTAGGTGGTGAGCTCCAAAGTTAGCTGACCACGGTACGGTCGGGCAGGGATCTCCATTGTCAAGGCCTGGCAATGACCAGATTCGGAGGCAAGGTCTTGTCGAAGGACAGGTGGGGTACCAGGGTCACTCCTTCCGGAAGATCGTCGTCTGACAAAATTTACGACCCTCCTGTGTCGTCTCGCATTGCGGCGGTTCGACTCGCGTGCTCACTCCTAGTCTCTAGAGAGTAAAGGGGGCTTTTAGATGGATTGACACGACACAACCAACCCAAAGCTGGGCCAATGCTGCCTTTCTCAACGAGGAGCTTGCCACCTACCTCCTACCTCCTACCCATCAATTGTACACTCCAGAAGTGTGCCATTGCCCAACTGGATTCTCGCTCGTGCGTTTTTCTGGCACTCCCCTCAGAACAATCGCATAATTTGAACGCGTCGCGCTCCATGTTCTCTTGAAGAACACGTGTTCTTCTCCGGGCTTGGAAAACTGGCGCCGCAAATATCCGTCGAACATATCCCGGGTTTCCTGGACGTATGATGTTAACTCTGATCACGCTGAGGGCGACCTTTTGTATCGCGACCAGCGGCGGGTGGATATTGCGCTGCATCGTTTGGCGCCGGTGTCTCCGATGTGGTTGACAGTCGTCACTCCTCGTCTGTTGACGTAGGGGACCGGCAGTTTATGACAAGCTGCATCCTATCCGGCTGGTCCTTCAGTAGGGTCGTGGTTTGTTGTCTGCTTTACTTTCCTCCCGTCGGGGTGACCCTCTGTCGCTAGACTCAGCTGGTGCACATGGTGGCCAGCTTTCACAGCTTGGGCAACTAGTAGCTCCAACTAGGAATGTGACATCGGACAACGAGCATGGTCCACGGTCCAAACCCTCATCGAGGCGTTGCGAGGAAAGTACAGAGTCGGCTTCGCGTCGCGCTCAGTTTCAGCGATATCTCTGCTTAGGGAACTTTTCTCGTCGTTACATATGTCCAACGGGACGCAACGTGAAGAGTTCCATCACTGCTTTCCTTTTTCTCATGGGGGACCGAACTTTTTCAGGGATCGCCCATGTGTAGGTCATCTCCGTACTCCGTACTTTGGTATGTCTCCCAGCGCTTCAAATTTGCTACTACGTGTACTGATTGCATTCGTGGCGCAAGGCTGAACTCACGAACCCCATCCACTCGGAGATCGGACGCTTAAGACGATTTCCCCCCCTGGTTTACACGGCGTGACGAATGGCACGTTTCATCGACGACGGCGAACATTTCGTTGGATTAACGGATGGTGGAAGCAACGAGGAGCCTGTTCCAGTTCAGCCCTTGATGGTCAAGGCCAGGCAGGCGGACGTGATCCAGAGAACGTCACGCTTGTCGAGAGATTCTGAGCGTATGAATGCTATGCTGAACGGTGTGAATGGTTGGTCCTATGTTCCCAAGAACTGCACCTATGATCAAGGATGATTCGATGATTCGGTACCCCAAGCGATGTACTTGCGCAATTGCAGCCCTACTCGACCAGTCCTCCGTCATGTGAAGATCCGTGACCACCGGCGAGCTGACAGATTCCGAATAGCCGGATTGCCTCGGTTGCGTGGTGATGGATCGTGCTAGAGGTAAATTTGGGTTGGAAAGGACGGGTGTGCATGTGAATTGTTTCGACAGCTATTATTGGGATGGTTCTGCGCCGAGTTGAGGAAGGTCAGCACGACCCGTCAAGTGATCAGAGTCACCAATCCCCCACTCGCGCACACAATGGGAATGTGTAAAGTCCACAAAACTAGGTGTAACACGACTAGAGATAGCTATGATGATGCGTGATATCGAGGTTGCTTAAACCGGTGGGTGAGGCCTTGAGGCTCAGCTAGATCCAGGGAGACCGTTTGGATGCGCTCGAATTTTGATCTTCACGTTGACGTACCTTCAAGTGGAAATCTACTCTCCATCCTGACGAGAGGCCATTCTCAACGCACCTGAGCGGATCATCACGACCTCAGAACGCAGGAACTCAAAACTATCAGAAAAATGAAAGACAAGATAATCAATCATAACTCGTAGTGACCCAACTAGACACTTTGGAGGCAGCCCACCTAAGTGCCTCCTCTCGCCTCTGCTTCCAATATCTCGCGCTCTAATCGTGCCCGTTCGGCCTCCCGCAGTCGTAGAAGTGTCAAGGATTCAAAATCCAGGGTGTTGGTAGGCTTGGCTGGCTCTGGCGGGGGTGAAGCAGGGAATGTACTGGGCTGTTCAAATAAATATCGTGAGCATGAGCGAATCGTCCCTGTCCAGTAATTATGAAAAAACTTACGAATGTGGAAAACGTGGCTGCTTGTGGTTCGCCGGTTCGGCCCTCTTTCTGGTGGTTTCTGCCTGGCACACCGTCGAGAGGTGTTACAGAAAATGTGTTCCCTTTGAGTTTTCCCCCGAGCTCACCCCTGTCGCGTAACCATCCTAGTATTGGTGGCTCTGAGCCACAGGCCCATGACACTTCCATACCTTGCTCTTTGAGCGTAGGACCACTGGAGACCACCGCGAAGGCAGCACTTATTTGAGAGAAAGGAACCACAGCATTTACTACCTTCTCCCCTTCACCTTGCGCTGCTTCCTCCGCACCCGTTTCTTGTTGCTTCTTCTTCTTACCGGATTTCTTCGGCCTGATCGACAATACGACAGCCCCTTCGTCGATTTCCCCAAAGCGTATCAGATGAGAGACCAGCGCGGAAGCCGTACTGAGTGATGGGAACGCCGAAAGCGTGAACTTGACACGAATGGTGGTATCATAGGGACCCAGTGGCGGTGGAGCACTCTCATCCGTCTCCTCCGCCTCCATTCGCGCTTCCTCGACCTTGGTTCTCCCCAGCTCCTCTAGCCGTCTTTCTCTCTCCTCTCTCATGCGTCTACCTGTCTCCTTGATACGATCGTTCTCACCCTCTCTCGCAGCCTTTTGTTTCTCCTGTTCTACACGTGATTTCTTGAACGCGCGTTCACGTTCTTCGAGCTCCGTGACGAGGGCTTTCCTCTTGTCATCGTATGCGGAAAAACGCGCCTTCTTTGCGGCGGCAAGACGAAGCTGAGCATCCAATGCCAGACGCCGCAACGAGTCGAGTAACAGCGTCGATGCTACCGTGAGCGCATGAAACTTTTGGGCTGTATGTCATATATCCAATGAAACCAGACGACTCTCTCTCTGAACATTGTGGAGTCCGCTCACCTGCATTAGGGTCGTTTCTATTCTACAAAAAAGAAAGAAAGAAAGCAAGAAACATAGTGTGAGACACGGGATGACTCAAAACGACTGGACAGAAGAGACGTACGCGATCGGGGTGCACTTTGAGCGAGCGGGTGCGGTAGGCAGTGCGAATTTCAGCGTCGGTGGCTTCTTGTGAGAGTCCTAGCAGTTCGTAGGGGTTCTCTTCAGGTTCTGTAGGCGCTGCGGGGGCCATGTCGAGGATCTCTTTGGTATTATCGGCCCTGGATTGGATGTACGACGCGGTGATTTGGATATGAATACCTTGCGGCGCACTTATAAGTGCTTAGCTTATGCAATACAAGTCTTCGCGGGTAGCCGGCTGCCTAATTTATCGAACCACCTTCGACCGTTTCAACCTGGTCACGAAAAAAAAAGACGAGATGGCAAAGGGTGGAAAGGCAAGGTACGTTGCGACAGGCATCTTATTCGATGTGCATAGTCCCGTAACTCTAAGCCACAGAACGATCATCGTTCGAATGATCTCAACCGCCCAGACGGGTTTCTTCTATACCACGACACGAGTCCGGCTGAACACTCCCAAGCTGTCCGCGGTCAAGTATGATCCCATCGGTGCGCAACATGTCACCTCTCCTTTAATTTTTTTTTGTTCATTCTTTTGGATGGTAGTGAAAACAAGAGTACTTTTCGTGGAAAGTCGGAAGACAAGGAAATAAATGTTGACATGGACTTGCCTGGTGTCTGCACATTTCGCCTTGGCCGGCTTCCGCTTCTGGGGCGGCACACTCACGCAACACCATCGGCCGAGGGAACATTGGAGCCAAAATTAGCTCGGTTGTGTCTCGGTGACACCGGCATTCTGATGAACAACTCGAATACGATCTTAGTGGTCTCCAATGATGAGTTTGGTTGTACCACTCACCCGTTACTCCCTAAGTACACATTCATCATCCGCTTTGACCATTTCGGCGAGTTCGGTGACCTTCATGATGCAAATTCTATGCAGAAGGATGACCCGGGCTTACACCACTGGCAGTGGACAATTCGGAAGTGGGCCAGATCACTTCCCCTTATCACTTTGAGCCTTTGGAGTGGATTCGAACGAGGCAATATTGGCACCGGTGGAGGATGTTGATCAACGTCACGCTCCGTCATTCTAGTCATCCTTGTGCTCACTGACCAACAAGTTGGCTGGCAGCCTCTTTTTGGGCACCCTGGCATCACCTCGATAAACTTGAAACCGCCGATAATTCTACGGATACTTCACGGTCATTAATTGCCAGACGACCATCGCGTCCAGAGTCGAGTTTTGTGAACGACGCCGCCGAGAATCTCACTCTCAACTCGTGACAAGAAAGTTTTCCGAGCCTTTGAGAATTTAAACCCAACAAATCTCTGGGGATGCCAAGACGAATCCGTCAAGCTACGTGGTCGTGTCTTTCGCATGTCCATCGGGGATTGCTTGGCTTGCCCATTGGTGTCCGTCTTTTTTCCTGCCCATCTTAGTTTCTTCCTTGCTGGCCTTGTCTCTCATGGCTGCTCCCTTCTCTTGAACTAACGAGGTGTTCTCACCATTAGCTGGAGCTTGTTACTAAGCGTAGTCCAGAGCTTGTTACCAAGCGTAGTTAGCCAAATAAACATCATCTCGTCTCCCATGCCAGACTGAGATAGATTTGTTCATTCATAAGCCATGAAGTCC